>PVKS010051479.1:0-11130 GCA_004027875.1 Aplodontia rufa | reverse complement strand
CTACAGAGAAATTAAGGATCAATTCCAGGAGATGAAAGATCAGCTGTACAAGGATATCGACATTCTGAAAAGAGATGTAGCAGAGCTATCAGGATTGAAATACACGGTTAACCAATTCAAATCGTCACTGGAAGACACCAACACCAGAGTAAACTCCACTGAAAATAGAACTTCAGCGCTTGAAGAATGAGTATCGGATAATGAGGATCGCCTAAACAACGTAGAAATCAAAGAAGAAAAACAAGATAAACAGCTTATTTTACATAATCAGAACTTCCAAGCAATATTTGATGAGATGAAGCATTATAATCTGAGAATCATTGGCCTGGAGGAAAACTCTTAACAGCAAAAAAAGGGGATTCAGGAACCTTTTAAGCGAAATCATAAGTGAGAACTTCCCTCATTTTACTATTGATCCGGAATACCATATCCAAGATGCTTATAGAACACCAAAAAGCTGTAATCAGTGGAGAAAATCACCAAGACATATCACTTACAAATTGAATAACAGAGAAATTAAAGAGAGTATTCTAAAAACTGCTAGAGGAAAGCCCCAAATCACATTCAGAGGCAAACCAATTCGGATCACTATGGATTTTTCAGAAAAAACAATGAAGACCAGAAGAGCTTGGAACAATATCTTTCAAGTGTTAAAAAATAACAACTTTCAACCAAAGATAATATATCCAGCAAAACTCAGCTTCAAATACGAAGGGGAAATTAAATACTTTAAAAATAAACTCATGCTTGCAAGATACGTGAACACTAATCCCACTCTACAGAGCATTCTCAAAGATGTTCTCCATTCAGAAGATAATGCCAACGATATGATAAATCCTTAAACAAGTGTGAATCAATAATCATATTACACGAAAACTGACTTTCAAGATGACTCAAAACTATGTAATAGATACAAAGTCTGTGAATCAGCCTCCCATACCTATTCTATCCTTGAATGTGAATGGTCTCAATGCCCCAATTAAAAGACACAGACTGACCCTCTGGATCAAAAAACAAAATCCAACAATATGTTGCCTGCAAGAGACACATTTGACACTCAAAAACAGACACAGGCTGAAAGTGAAAGGATGGCAAAACATCTACCAGCGCTGTGGCCCAAAAAAGCAAGCTGGTGTAGCGATTCTAATTTCTGACAAAACTAATTTCCAACTAAAACTAGTCAGAAAGGACAAAGAGGGACACTTTATCATACTAAAAGGGACAGTTCACCAAGGAGATATAACAATAATTAACATTTATGCCCCCAATTACATTTATGCCCCCCAAGTATATGGAAAAAATACTTAAGGACATTAATCCCCTCATTGATCTCAACACAATAATCCTGAGGGACTTCAACACACCACTATCAACTCTAGATAGATCATCAAAACAAAACATCAATAAAGATGTCTCCAATCTGAACTATTCTATCAATCAATGGAGCTTAACACACATTTACAGAATATTCCATCCTAAGACAGCTGAATTTACCTTCTTCTCATCGGCCCACGGATCCTTTGCTAAAATAGACCACATCCTAGTTCACCGGGATAATCTTAACAAATATAAAGAAGTGGATATAATCCCATGTATTCTGTCAGATCATAATGCTATGACCTTAGCAATCAACAACAAGAGAAACAACAGAAACTACTCAAATACTTGGAAATTGAATAATTACCTCTTAAACAAAGGATGGGTAAAAGAGGAAATGAAAACAGAGATTATGATTTTTGGAACTGAACGAGAACAAGGAAACAACATACCGAATCCTCTGGGACAGTATGAAGGCCTTCTTAAGAGGTAAATTTATAGTACGGCATGCATACATCAAAATTCTAGAAAGAGAGCAGATTAATAGCCTATGCTTCAACTCAAACGACTACAAAAGGAGGAACTGTCCAACCCTAAATTTAACAGAAGACAGGAAATTACCAAAATCAGAGCTGAAATCAACAAAATTTAGAAAAAAGCTATTCAATCTATTAACAAATCCAAGAGTTGGTTCTTTGAAAGAGTTAACAAAATCGACAGACCCCCTGCCAAACTCACCAAAAGGAAGATCGAAATGAAGCAAATCAACAAAATCAGAGATGAAAATGGGGATATCACACAGATCCATCCAAGATACATAAGATTATCAGAACCTATTTTGAAAACTTATACTCTGCCAAATTTGATAACCTCGAGGACACGGACAGGTTTTTGGACTCACACGACATCCCCTCTTTAACACAGGAGGGCATTGAAAATCTCAACCAACCTATCACAGATAGCGAAATTGAAGCAGCAATCAAAGCTCTTTCAAAAAAGAAAAGCCCAGGTCTGGATGGATATACGGCAGAATTCTACCAAGCCTTCACGGAAGAACTAACACCGATCCTCTTCAAGCTCTTCCATGAAACTGATAGAGAGGGAATACTCCCAAACACTTTCTATGAAGCAAACATTACACTGATCCCAAAGCCCAACAAAGACACATCAAAGAAAGAAAACTACAGACCAATTTCCCTGATGAACATTGATGCAAAAATCCTTAATAAAATTTTAGCTAATCGGATACAAAAGCACATTAAAAAGATAGTTCATTATGATCAAGTGGGCTTCATTCCAGGGAAACAAGGCTGGTTCAACATATGCAAATCAATAAATGTAATTCACCACATAAACAGAATTAAAAACAATCATATAATCATCTCAATTGACGCAGAGAGGTGTTTGATAAAATCCAACACCACTTTATGCTCAAAACTCTGGAAAAGATAGCGATCAAGGGAAGATACTTTAACTATGTCACATCCATTTACGACAGACCCATAGCCAACATCATCCTCAATGGAGAAAAACTGAAAGCATTTCCACTGAATTCAGGTACTAGACAAGGCTGTCCACTTTCCCCACTCTTGTTCAATATAGTCCTTGAAACTCTTGGCAGAGCTATCAGGCAAGACAAGGAAATCAAAGGTATTCGTATAGGAAAAGAGGAAGTTAAGTTATCTCTATCTGCTGATGACATGATTCTATACCTAGAAGACCCAATAACATCGGCCAGAAAACTCCTAGAGCTTATAGGTGATTTTAGCAAAGTAGTTGGCTACAAGATCAACTCCAGCAAATCACCAGCATTTCTTTACTCCAGCAACAAATCCGCAGAAGAAGAAATCAGGAAATCTCTCCCATTCACCATCACTTCCAAAAGAATGAAATACTTGGGCATTAACCTTACAAAGGATATTAAAGACCTATTCAAATAAAACTATCAAACACTAAAAAAAGAAATTACAGAAGACCTGAGTAGATGGAAAAACATTCCATGCTCATAGTTAGGCAGAATCAATATAATAAAAATGGTCATTCTACCCAAAGCCCTATACAGATTCAATGCAATCCCCATCAAGATACCTATGGCATTTTTCAGAGATATAGATAAAGCATTTCTCAAGTTCATATGGAATAACAGGAGACCCAGACTAGTCAAAACATTGCTCTATAGAAAGGAAGAAATAGGGGGCATCTCAATCCCTGACCTGAAATTATACTACAGAGCTGTAGTAGCAAAAACAGCATGGTATTGGTATCAAAACAGAACCGAAGACCAGTGGAACCGAATAGAAGATCCTGAGACAAACCCCCATATATTTAACTATTTGATATTTGATAAAAGGGGCAAAAGTATAGTGTGGAAGAAAGATAGCCTGTTCAACAAATGGTGTTGGACAAACTGGACAGCCATATGTAGACAACTGAAGCTGGATCCTTATCTTTTGCCCTGCACAAAAATTAAATCAAAATGGATCAAAGACCTGGATATTAAGCCTACAACTTTAAACTTACTAGAAAAAGAAGTAGGCTCAACACTACAGCATATAGGAGTCGACAGCAACTTCCTTAGCAAAACTCCTATGGAACATGCTGTAAAATCAAGAATAAATGAATGGGATGCAATCAAACTAAAAAGCTTCTGCACAGCTAAAGATCTAGTCAAGAGCATCAAGAGAGAACCTACAGAATGGGAGAAAACTTTTGCCTGCTACACCTCGGACAGAGGGCTAATATCCAGAATATACAGGGAATTAAAGAAACTAAAGTCCAAACTCACAAATAATCCAATCAATACATATGCTAAAGATCTCAAAAGGAACTTCTCTCCAGTGGAAGTCCAGAAAGCCCATAAATACATGAGAAAATGATCTACATCATTAGCTATAAGAGAAATGCAAATCGAAACTTCAATGAAATACCATCTCATTCCTGTTAGAGTGGCAAAAATGAAGAATGCAAACAACCACAGATGCTGGAGGGGCTGTGGGAAAAGACGAACACTGTTACACTGCTGGTGGGACTGCAAACTGGTTCAGCCACTATGGAAAGCAGTGTGGAGAATCCTCAAAAAATTAAGGATGGAACCACCCAGCTATCCCACTCCTGGGTATTTTCACAAGAGTTAGAATCAGCGTATTATAGTGATGTGGCTTCATCAATGTTTATAGCAGCTCAATTTACTACAGCTAGACTATGGAACCAACCCAGATGCCCCTCACTTGACGAGTGGATACAAAAACTTTGGTGCATATATACAATGGAATACTACTCGGCCATTAGAGAAGACGATATTATGGCTTTTGATATCAAATGGATAGAGATGGAAAGAATTATGCTTAGTGAAGTATCCCAACCTCAGAGACTCAAGGGCTGAATGGTTTCTCTCATCTGTGGATGCTAGAATATATGGGGAAGCAGTAGGGTAGACGGCTAATCTAACAATACTTGAAATTGAATGATTCTCAGAGTAATAGGTGGATGGCTCCCTAGGATACGTGGAGGTGTAGGGAGGAGGATGGGAGGGGGCAGCGTGTATGAAGAACTCATAGGAAACTGGAAAGAGGGAATATGGGGGAACCATCCCAGAAGCCAATGTCATTCCTCCACGAGATACCCATTTAACGCATGAGTTCTTCTGGGGGAAACTGCAAGAGGTGAAACCCAAGGTGGTTATCCATGTTTTGGCATTACCCCTGGATAACAAAGTTTATATACATTGATTACTTTTGGTTTGATAATGTTTCCCCTCAATTGTATCTCTATATACTTCTAATAGAAAGAAAGAAAGAAAGAGAGAGAAACAGTGAGAGGGTTAAACAGCACTCTCTACACAGCTGGCTTAGACACAGTGAAGGGTTAAACAGCACTCTCTACACAGCTGGCTTAGACACAGTGAAGGGTTAAACAGCACTCTCTACACAGCTGGCTTAGACACAGTGAGAGGGTTAAACAGCACTCTCTACAGAGCTGGGCTTAGACACAGTGAGAGGGTTAAACAGCACTCTCTACAGAGCTGGGCCTTTTGAAAGGTAACTGGCTTCTCTCCAAATATGCCTGTGTCCTCTGGACTTTTCCCACAGTCACCACACCTCATCCATGCCACCTCTAACAGAAGATCATCCTTGCGTGGATCTCAAAGCTCAAAGCCAGGAGGTCCTACTGGCTTGTCCCTGACCAGCTGTGTCTGTGACCAAGTGACATCCTAGCCAGGCCCATTTCTCCACCATAACTGGCACAAGATTGAACTTCAGTGCAGTGCTGTCAACAGTAAGATCCAGCAGTGATGGCATGAGGTCTGTCACCAAGCACCCATGACCACTCTCCCACTCGTGGAGCCTGCGTCCCCAGCTGCCCCATCATGGTGCTCCTGTCCCCTGGCCTGCCCCACCTGCCAGGCTGGGAAGCATGGTGCTGCAGGAGGCACCTCACTCTTCCATGTCCCATCCTCCCCTCTGAGCACCCAGCAGGGACATGTGACCCTGGGTTTGATCCCCAGCACCCCAAAAAGCCCTGAGCTTAGCCTGAGACACAGCTCAGTGGTAAAGCACTTCTAACACACACAGGCCCTGGATTCTGAAATCCAACTTGAATACACTTTATTCAGACCCAAGTGATGTTCTCCTCTCGTGTCCCAGAGGGGGCAGCCTCTTGGTTACAACCTTTTGGCACACATGACTGGCCGCTAGTCCTGGGCCTTCAGACTGACCACAGGTCCCGGTCAGTGGTCCTTTCACCTGATTTACTGCCAGCAAGGTGACACGGAATCAGTTCATTGAAGAATCTTCAATCTAATTTACCTCCAAGTCATATGCTGTGCATGTACCTACAGCATAGCGGGTGCTCTAAGTTCAAGAGAAAAGCTTCAAGAACACTGCAGACTTGTGATAGGGCCACCGAGGTGACAAACCACAGGGAGTCTACTTTGTGACGCGTGATGCACACGTGTTCTCAGAAATCCAGTTTGGCTGTTTATTCCCGAATTAAATCCACACCACAAAACCTTTGGACCATCTTGAAACTTTGCTCTATCAAGTTTTCTCAGCTAAGCTCTGCCCATTTTGTACCAAAATCACCACCAAAACCAAAACAGTCTTAAGGAAAAGCAATGTGTTCCTGACAGGAACTTTCCTAACAATGTGTGAGATAACTATTTTTAGAGAGGTCTGAGAGTGAAAAGGTCAAGGAGGGCAGCAAGAAGCCAGGGCAGCCCTGGTCCTCGCTTCCTCTGCAGCCTGACTCAGCAGGAGCGAGAGGCCTACAAGTCTGACAGCTATAGAGCTCGGGCCTCAAAATAGAGGCTACAGGGAGGAGCAGGCCCAGCCTGGGGAGAGCAGAGCTCCGGGCACAGCCTTTACCAGCAGGAATGCCTCCCCCTAGACTGTTCGCTGCTGATTGGGCAGCAGGAGAAGCAGAGAGAAAACCCAGGCCCCCATCTTACTGCACATGCCTCCACCTGGGAGGCTCACCCCTGGGAGGCTGTGTCACCCTTGCAGGGTACAGGAGGTCAACACCCTGTCTGGTGAGGGCTGTGGGATGAACGTCTCCAAGTCGAAGTTCTTGAGTGAACTGCACCCTTATCTGAGGAACGCTGGGTGAGGAAGCTGATTCCCACTTTGCTACAAATTCTACAGTAAAGACAGAGTCACGATGGCACCACACTGCTTTATTTCAACCTTAAACAAGAGGTGACAACCTCTGACATCAAGCCATGCAAGTAACAAGAAACATGAACACATGAACAAGAACTAGTGCTTCACATTTCACAGCAGTGTGCGGACACCGGCCAGTGCTTCAACAGGGGTCTGAGCCAAGACAACCCGGGCAGCTCACTCCTGGTCACCACCCCCGCGCTCCACTCGCACACTGCTGTAAACCTGATTAAAGAGCCACCTGGCATTGTGCGCGACCACCAGGAACACTACCTACGAACAAAACGGTGGCAGAGGGTAAACAAGGCTCCCCGTAGGCATCAGGTCGCTGCTGGCTGGCCCTTCATCTCACCAGCGGAGAGGAAAGTTCCGGTTCATTCCTCAGCAAACCCAATACTCAGAGGCTTAACCAGCAGGCACGAGTGGAAGGTTTCAAAGACAGCCCCACCCCTGTCTTTTTATTTATTTTTATTTTTTGGTAAATGGTTCATATAAAACACGAAATCAAGCTCTACTTCATTAAAAAAAAGAATATCTTAATAGTAAAAATATATATGTTTAGATTTCTCTTTTTAAAAAGACATATAACAACAATCCTTAAGAAGACTGGATTGAACTGCCCCCACCTCCCACGCGGCCAGCCGTCCACCTGGCACAGAGACGTTAAGGCAAAGGCACCAGGAGAGGCATCCACCCGGGTGAGCTGGAGAAAGGTGCACTCGCTGCTCCTGCGGCGTCAGCAGAAAGGCTTCTCCCGCATGCTCACCGAGCCATCCTGCATCCCGAAGTAGACTCTCTCAGCCATGTTGATGAACAGGCCTGTGTCCACCACCCCTGCAGGACAGAAACCTGTACTGAGTGCCTGGGTGAGGACAGTCTCGGGGACCCCAGGACAGGAACGAGTCCGAGTGCCTGGGTAAGGACGGTCTAGGGGACTCCAGGACAGGAACGAGCACTGAGTGCCCCAGGCGAGGACGGTCTTGGGGACCCCAGGACAGGAACCCGTACTGAGTGCCCGGGTAAGGACGGACTCGGGGACCCGAGGACAGGAACGAGTACTGAGTGCCTGGGTGAGGATAGTCTCGGGGACCCCAGGACAGAAATGAGTACTGAGTGCGCAGGTGAGGACGGTCTGGGGGACCCCAGGACAGGAGCGAGTACTGAGTGCCCCAGGTGAGGAAGGTCTGGGGGACCCCAGGGCCATGGGAAGCAGAGACACTGGCAGCACTGGACAAAGGTAACGGAAGCCCTCCTCTCCAGGCAAGCGATAAAGACACCGGCTGCCACCTCTGTCACTTCTCCCCTCCACAAGGCCATGGGGGATGACCAGTCCTCCTCTACAGACCCTCCAAGACCAGCTGAGCAGTGGCTCCAAACATTAAATCAACTCCAGCACCACAGGACCTCCCAGGAGTGGGAGGGGACATTTGCCAGACACAGCCTGACAGAGGAGCCAGGTCATGTGACACTGGGAAGAGAAAAGGGAAAGAGGCCCAAAGTGCTGGGGCCCTGCGGATGCCGTCTCAACAGCTAGCCTCTCCGTCCAGCCTCCTCGCTGCAGGTGCCAACATGTGATGGTTAAACAGAGGGCAAAGACAGGCAAATGTCCCCACCGGTCACCTCCAAGTCTCATCAAGCCAAGGCCAGGCAGAGCAAGAGAGCCCCCTAGTGGGCACTGCGAGAAGTCCACCTGTGGAGAAGAGCGGGCTCTGTGAGCTCCTCTCTCTCCTGCAGGCCCCTGGGTGTGTCCACAGCTCCTAGGGGACAAGTTCTGTTTACCAGCAGTGGCCTCATGTCGTCCCTTCCTCCTGCCTTCCTGGCTCTAGCCGGGAGAATGAGTACAACTCAGCTCGTCTTTCTGACGTAAAAGTCCAGCCAGACACAAGTGGGAGAATCAGCTCCGTCATCGCGCAGCACGCGCACCCACCTTTCCTGCTCCAGGTAGCAGGGATAACTGAGAACCTAGTACAGCACTAACGGTGAAGACAGGATGCCCTCTCCAGCGAATGGTCCTCCCCGAATCCTCCACGACCCCACGAGGGGCATCAGCCGCTCTGACAGGAAGACACTGAGGCAGAGGCTTAGAGAGCAGAGCCAGGCTCACTGTGCGTGCACTGCTCCAGAAGCCGCGTGCTGTGGCCACCATGCTCTGCTGAGCTGACCCCGCCTGCCTCGAGTGCCAGGACGTGGGCTGGTCCAGCTTCTCTTGCTTTCTCAGCCTCTCAAACTGCCTCCTCCCTCAGCTCCTCATGCACACCCTCAGTGCCTCCTCCGGCCTGCACCAGGCTCCAGACTCATCGCTCATCTCTACATGGCCTACGGGCCTTCCTGGGCGCTGCCTGGCTCCTATGCTTCACTCCCCAGCACGAGCTGCAGTTCCTGTCACTCAGCTCTCCTCAGCCTGGCACTGAAGAGGTGAGGACTAAAGTTCAGGGCCCAGAGCAGACGACCCAGGGCTCCCATCCTGATGCTGCAGCTCTGGGTGAACTGGCTGACTGCTGGCCCAAGTCCTCTGCAGCCAGCTCCTTCACGTGGGGGCTGATGAGACCTTTCTTACACCCGGCAGTGTCTAGGTCACACCTGGATGGCAAGGCCACAGCACAGGTGGAGCTTCCCACACCTTCCTGAAGCAGCCACGGCAAGCTGCCTGGGGCATATCAAATGAATGTGGGAAACTGAGCCATTGCCCACCTGCTTAAGACCAGCCCACGAGGGCACATGCGGGGAATCACAGCAGCTCAGCAGTGCAGTGTGACCTTGTCTCTACAGAATGAAAAAGGTTGAGGATGCAGCCCAGTGAAGTGCCCTGGGGGTCAGTCCCCAGTACCAAAAAAAAAAACGCTTCTGGGGCTGGAGCAGAGGCTCAGTGGCAGAGCACTTGCCTGGC
This sequence comes from Aplodontia rufa, assembly GCA_004027875.1. Lineage (NCBI taxonomy): Eukaryota > Metazoa > Chordata > Mammalia > Rodentia > Aplodontiidae > Aplodontia > Aplodontia rufa. The sequence continues at coordinate 1,269 of PVKS010051479.1, read as the reverse complement.
ATACACAAGAACAGTACCACATCCACAACTAAGTGTCGGAGAAACAAAGCCAGATGAAAATAAATAAATTGATTCTCTCTTAAAAAAAAAAAAAAGAAAGAAAGAACCAGACCACAAAAGTCAGAGGTTGCAGGCAGCCCTGGAAGAAGAGGCTCTGCTGGAGATGTGGGCCTTATTTGTTCCCAGGCAGCCCCAACTTTACCAGCTCACACGAGCAGCTCGGTAAGCAGCAGCTACTGCTGGGGGAGGCAAAGGAGCTCAAGCTGAAATCCCAGCTCAGCATGAGGAAGTTCTTCCTCCAACCACACTCCCAAGGCAAACATCCAGGGTCTGCGGTCAAGGGAAGGCAGCGGAGAGGAAGGGCCCAGGGCACCAAGGAGGGGACAGGGAGGAAGGGCCCAGGTGACCAAGGAGGGGGCAGGGAGGAAGGGCCCAGGTGACCAAGGAGGGGGCGGGGAGGAAGGGCCCAGGTGACCAAGGAGGGGGCGGGGAGGAAGGGACCAGGTGCCACGGAAGTGACAAGGAGGAAGGGCCCAGGTGACGATGCCCACTGAACTCTATGAGGTTACCTGGGATCATTTTGATAGCCGTGTTCACTTCACTCCATTTGTGCACCTGGTCAAACTTCCAGTCCAGGATAAAATTGCCATTGTCAGTCACCACAGGACCCTAGGAGATAAATGTCACACAGATCAAGGATGAGGACACAAGCAGGAAGGAACAGCAAGTGACGGTGACAGCCACAGACGAGCATGCAGGTGGGCTCCAATCAGGCCCAGGTTCTGTGCTTCTCAGAGCCGTGCTGAGGGCAGCTGGGAGCAGGTCATGCAGTCGAGACCCAGCTGAGTGCCCAGGCCACATGGGCATGGAATTCAGGGGTGCAGCCCCGTGAGCCTCGAGCCTCTGTGCGAGTGGAGTGCACAAGCCCCAGCCCCAGCGCAAGCGCAGCAAGGCTTGTAATGATGGTTGCCACCACACAGAACAAGACCAGCGTGCCCCAGCCTCAGCTAAGCCCCCTCGGCAGCGTGAGCTAAGATACTTCACTCTCACACTGTCCCCTGGTCAAAAGGCCCCAACACAAGACCCAAGCAGAGACAGGGCCAGAGGTCAACAGCAGGAAACCGTTTTAGTCAACTGACCCAGAACTCCCTAACGGCCTGGCCACCAGGAAACCAAGAGCAAGCATGTAGAGGACACATGTGGACAGAGCAGGTTCACGAGGAGGAACCAAGGGCCTCTTCAGACCGCAGGAGGGGGCGGGAGACCAGC
>PVKS010051478.1:0-11133 GCA_004027875.1 Aplodontia rufa | reverse complement strand
ACACCAGTACAAAAGACTTCAAGACATGCTGCTGAGTGGCAAAGGCATGTTTTATAGTAATTGATTCGATGCAGTCCCCTCATTCATTCATTCCACAAGTATTCTGAATGCCTACCCCACTGTTCTAGATGCTAAGATTCAAGCAGCGAACAAAGAAGACTCATGTGGGGTCTGGAGCCGTGGCTCAGTGGTTACAGCATTTACCTGGCATGGGCGAGGACGCGGGTTCAAATCCCAGCACCACGTACACAGCGAAGTGTCAGAGCAACGAAAGCCACATGAAAAACTAAGTAAAATTGACTCTCTCTTTCTCTCTCTCTTAAAAGAAAAAGAAGATGGAGCTGGAGCAGTGGCTTGGTGGTTACAGTGCTTGCCTGGCATGTGCAAGTACACGGGTTCAAACCCAGCACCCACGTACACAACTAAGTGTCAGAGCAACAAAAGCCATGTGAAAAACTCAATGAAAATTGATTCTCTCTGTCTCTCACTGTCCTTTTCTCTTTGAAGAAGAAGAAGAAGAGGAGGAGGAGGAGGAGGAGGAGGAAGGCAGCACATGTCCCTGCCCTTGTGGGGCTAGGCTAATACACTAACAGGGTGAGACAATCAGTAAAAAAAAATCAGGGGACTGGGAGTGTAGCTCAGTGGTAGAGGCCACACGGGGACAGCCCTGTGTTCGATCCCCAACACCTCCCTCGCCCAAATGAGGAAGTGCTGTGTTGAAAATAATTCAGGATGATGTAAAAAGTTATAAAATTAACACCTGTTGTCCTAATGTATGCTGGTTAGCTTGCTTTCCCATTGTCAACAGACAGACATTTTCTTTTCTTTTCAAGAGAGAACAGTGAGAGAGAGAGAGAGAGAAACAACTTTTATTGAGTTTTTCACATGGCTTTCGTTGCTCTGACACTTAGTTGTGTACGTGGTGCTGGGGTTTGAATCCGTGTACTTGCACATTCTGGGCAACCACCTAGACAGACATTTTCAGGGGTGGTTTCTCTGCGTTGAGAAGCGGTTTTCGTTTTTCCAAGACTGAGTTGCGCATGTGCTGCTGGGGTTCGAACCCGGGTCCTTGCACATGCCAGGCAAGCGCTCCAACCGCCGAGCCACCGCTCCAGCCCTTCGTTGTATTTTTCTAAATGGCCCAAAGTGTGGCAAGGTAGAGGGATTTCAGCCAGGTTTTACTTTCTTTTCCGAGTTTTTGTTTCTTTTAAAGAAATATAAAATGGAAGTGAAATTGTTTTGTTTTCTGGGGCAGCAGAGTGCCAGGGTGGCCATACATTTTTTCTTCCTGGTAGTGGGGATTGGGGATTGAACTCGGAGCTGTGTCCCAGTTACTGAGCTACATCATTAGTCCTACCATCTTTTGTTTTTTAATTTTGAGATAGGGTCTCTCTCCGCTGACTGAGATTGGCCTTGAACTTGGGATCCTCCTGCCTCAGCCTCCCTTGACGCTGGGATTACAGGCGTGCGTCACGTCACCAGCGCTCGGGGTTGGCAATTTTTATAAGAACGTTGAATACTGGGGTTTTCATTTCACTTAATCTCAACTACCCCCACCCCCGCCTTTTTAAAAAAATACTCATTACAAAACCCAAACGTCCCATCTGCAAGTTCACCACTTGGAAGGCACGGTTGTGATTCCTTTAGCCAGCATTCACGAAATCCGGGTGTCCCCAGGAGTTTGGGTTTGGGCCTCTCCAAAGCAACTTTTCAGGGAAGTTGGCTTGGGGATGAGGCCTAAGGAAGGCTTGAGGGGACAGGAGGAGGAGTTGCCCGCCCCCACCCGCCCTGCATCCTCCACCCAGGCCCCTCCGCGTCCCTGGTTGCCATGGAGACCACTGGTGGGGGGGCCCCCCCCAACCGCTCTAGGGGGTGGAGCCGGAGCCGGCGGGAGGCCCCCAGGCTGCAGGGAGGAAAATCCAGTAGAGCCCAGCGACCCGGTCTTGCCAAAGCAAAACCAACGCCTGGGAGCGGACCGCGGGGCAAAGACCCCGCTGAGACTGAGCCCGCCCTCCACCTCCACCATCTGTGTTTTTCCCTCTCGCTTTTCTATTTTCCCTTCCTGCCCTCTTTCTCTAAATATCTACCTGGTTCCTTCCTGAGTTAAATGAAATCACAGGTCACGAGTTAATAAAATCACACCTGTTCCTTTCTACGCTATTAGTGAAGTCATGAGTGTGCCTGACTTTCGCGTCCTATGAACTGTTTTTGACCTCCGCATTTCGTGATAAATCGGTTTCCTTTGTGGTCCAATGGATGCGATTCTGTGCGTTGAAAACCTTTGCTCTGAGCGGGTCCCTGAGGCCTGCAGTAGTTGCCTGAGGAAGCGTCGCCCTGGTGTTGGGGGGGGCGCTCCAAGGCCTCAGGGAAAGTGACACTGAGCGGAAGGCCAGCAAGGTGAGGGAGATTGCCAAGAACGTTCTGATACTCCCGAGGCCAGCGGCTGGAGTGGAGGGAGGAGAAGGGCGCGGGAGAGAGGAAGGGGCGCAGGTTGCTGGTGCAGACTGCAGTGAGAACTTTGATTTTCGTCCCAATGAGATGGAGGAGTTTTCCATAGAGACAGATCAGACAGGCTGCTTCAGTGCTGTGGCTCTTAAGGGGTTAAACAGCGCTACCTGGTAGGGCAGGAGGACTGGATTAGCTTTAGCTGCCCTGCGTCCCATCTGGTGTTACTCTAGCACCCCAGAACCTTGCCCAGGCCCTCCGCCCTCAGCTGAGACTTCAGAGCAGCCTCAGCTCCCATCTGCAAAGGCCTGGTAGGCTGGTGCCCACCTTAGCAGGTAGCTCCAGAACCACAGGCCCAGAGCACATCTCAGGGTGCTTGCTTCCAAGGCCACCCTCCACCCGAGTGAACTGTTTATTAGTACCACTGCCGTGACGGTGGTAGCAATGGCCTCTTTCATCACCGCCTCAGAATTACATGGGAAATTGGCAAATCCTGGTCCCTGCAGCCTAGGTCTTCTGACCCAATCTGTCTGTGATAGGGTCTAAGCATCTTCTATTTTATTTTTTTTAATTTATTTTTTAATAAAGAGAGAGGGACAGTGAGAGAGACAGAGAAAGAGAGAAACAACTTCATTTAGTTTTTCACATGGCCTTAGTTGCTCCAACACTTAGTTGTGTACGTGGTGCTGGGGTTTGAACCCGGGTCCTCGTGCTTGCCAGGTAAGTGCTGAAACCTCTGAGCCACCGCTCCAGCCCTCTTCTATTTTATTTTAGTGATTTTTTTTTTTTTTTTTGGAAGAGAGAACGGCAGTGAGAGAGAGACAGAGAGACAGAATCTATTTTTTTTTTTTTTAGGGCTGAGGACCGAACAGAACAGCTTGCGTGCTAGGCAAGCGCTCTGCCACTGAGCTAAATCCCCAACCCCGAGAATCTATTTCTATTGAGTTTTTCACAAGGCTTTTGTTACTCTGTGTCCATGGATGCTGGGGTTTGAACCTGTGTACTTGTGCATGCCAGGCAAGCGCTGTAACTGCTGAGCTACCGCTCCAGCCCCTAGTGAATGGTTTTGATTGCTAAAAATCCAAGTCATCCAAAAACATATAGAATGAAAAGTACACATCTTCACATCTCTCCTGCCTCTGGAGGTCCCCCTCCCCACAAACTTTTGTTGGCGCTCCTGAGGCAAGTGATCTACATATGGACACATCTAGACTCTGGTCTCCACAAACGTCAACCCTGTTTTGCTTTCAAATCCAGACTCAATTACCTCCTGGCTGGCTATGTGACCTTGACCAAGTGATTTTATTTTCTTGGGCCCGTCTCCCCAGCAGTAAAATGAGACTTTGGGCTCATGTTACAGTGAGGTTTTCATGAATTAACTCATGGGAAGCACTCAGAATGCTGCCTAGTACATCTCAAGTGCACCGTTAACACTTGCCTAGCCTTAACCACTGCATTTTTCGTAGCTGCATAGTACTTCGTTATAAGATTAGAACACAAAATGGAATCGGTTCCTACTGATGACCATTTAGGTTCATATATTCACTCAAAAATATTTACTGAACACGGACTGTGTGCCACCACGCTACTGAGTGGTGCGATAAGACCCTGGTACGGACTTATCTACCTACACGACTGGGTAACCGGGTAGGAACTGCTGGTACCAACAGGCGTGTGAATTTTAAATTGTAATTGACAGCGTTAGTGGCTCTCAAAAGATCGGCTTGATAACACTCTACTCCAGGCTTGGGTGAAGCCAGCACATTTAGCATGGCAACTTTAGGGGCCTTTTGCAAAAGGTGCTGACGTGGGCCTGTGCGGCCTTTTAGCTAGGCCACCGCTGCAGCTAGGCCGGGGCGCAGCCACACCCCTGGGGGGTAGGGCTGCCCCGAAGGGAGTGGACAGCCCCCCTGTCAGTCTTCCCCGGTCCGGGAGTGTAAGATGAGAAGGGGGAAGGTGGGCCTCACCCAGCGGGGAGGGCGCCGAGGAACTTCCTGCCCTGGCTCAGCGCTGCGCAGCCTGAGCGCGCGGGCTGGGAGGCGGGCGGCGCGTCAAGGTCAGCTCGGAGCTGGTGGCCGCCTGCCCGGGGGCGGGAGACCCTCCTGGGGGCTGGGCTGAGGCCTTCGAGCTCCTCGGCCATATTGACTAGCCACGCCAGCCGCCTTTGTCTGCGAAGACCTCTCCCAAGCCCCAGCCGCGTCCCCGCTGCCAGGGCCTGGAAGGATTGCTCGCAGCCCTCGCGCGCCAACTTGGAGTCGGGACCCCACGCTACGGTCTTGGGCTTTGAGCCTCGGTGCTGATCGGCGCTGACCTCGCTCCGGCTCACGTGAGCGTCCCGGGAATCGATACCCACGAGTCCTCCGCGGGGAGCCCGACTCGGTCGAGACTGGACTTGTTGCGGGAGGAGAAATTGGAAGGAGCTGGCTCATCCCCGGCTGGGGAGGTGAGACTGTCCGGGCAGCGGTGCGGGGACCCTCCTGCCTTCTTCCCCTAGACCAGGGGCTACCCCTAGTGTGTTTGGGCGCCTTGCCCCCACCCCAGATAGCACCCTGGAGATCTTAAAGACCTTGGAGAAGAGCCACGTGGGGGGCTGGTTCCCCTGGGGCTTCCTGCCGTCCCCCGACTGCCTGATCCTCTGGAGCGTCCCCGATGTCTGCAAAGATGTGGATTTGGACGTCCTCGTGGAAGCCCTAAAGCCGGTGGGGACCTTTAAGAAGATCGGCAAGGTGTTCCGCAAGGAGGAGGACTCCACCGTGGGGATGCTGCAGATTGGGGAGGACGTGGACTACTTGCTCATCCCGCGGGAGGTCAGGCTGGCCGGGGGCGTGTGGAGGGTCATCTCCAAGCCAGCCACCAAGGAGGCGGAATTTCGGGAGCGGCTGATTCAGTTTCTGGAGGAAGAGGGCCGCACCCTGGAGGACGTGGCCCGCATCATCGAGAAGAGCACCCCACATCCGCCCCAGCCCCCGAAAAAGTCCAAGGAGCCCCGCGCGAGGAGGAGAGTCCAGCAGATGGTCCCTCCTCCGCCTCGGCTGGTCGTGGGCACGTACGACAGCAGCAACGCCAGCGACAGCGAGTTCAGCGACTTCGAGACCTCCAAAGCCAAGGGCGGCAAAGGCTCGCGGAAGGGCAGGAAGGTGCGCAGGATGCCCGTCAGCTACCTGGGCAGCAAATTCCTGGGAAGCGACCTGGAGAGCGAGGACGACGAGGAAGTGGTGGAGGCCTTCCTCCGCCGCGGGGAAAAGAAGCCCAGTGCGCCGCCTGCCCGCCGCAGGGCCAACCTGCCGGTGCCCATGTTTGAGGACAACCTGGGGCCCCAGCTGTCCAAGGCGGACAGGTGGCGAGAGTATGTCAGTCAGGTGTCCTGGGGGAAGCTGAAACGGAGGGTGAAGGGTTGGGCCCCCAGATCTGGCCCCGAGGGTGGGGAGGCCCCGCAGGCCTCTACTCCAGCCGACAGAGATGGGGCCTCCCGACCACCCAGCGCCAGCCCCAGGGATAACATGGGCAATGCAGAGGACAGGAGCCCGCTGGCGCCCTCGCCCAGACGGTGGAGGCCCAGGATCAACTGGGCCTCCTTCAGACGTCGCAGGAAGGGAGAGGCAACACGCCTAGCTCCCCAGGCAGACATCCCGGCTGACCAGGCTGCAGAGGCTGAAGATAATCAGAGGGCAGAGGCTGCAGCTGACCAGAGAGTGGAGGTCCCAGCTGGTCAGGGAGCAGAGGCTGCAGGTAATCAGAGTGCAGAGGCCCCAGCTGACCAGAGGGCAGAGGCCCCAGCTGACCAGAGGGCAGAGGCTGCAGGTAATCAGAGAGCAGGGGTCCCAGCTGACCAGGGCGCAGAGGCCCCAGCTGACCAGAGGGCAGGGGTCCCAGCTGACCAGGGCGCAAAGGCCCCACCTGACCAGGGGGTAGAAGCTGCAGATAATCAGAGGGCAGAGGTGGTAGCTGACCAGAGGGCAGGGGCCGCAGGCGATCAGAGGGAAGACGCTGGGGCCCAGGCTAGCCAGGAAGCCTCTGCTGGTCTGGGGGCCGCTGGGGCAGCCCCAGGGGCCGGTGCTCGGAAGCAGGTCAAGACGGTGAGGTTCCAGACTCCTGGGCGCTTTTCATGGTTTCGAAAGCGCAGGAGAGCCTTCTGGCACACTCCCCGCTTGCCAACACTGCCCAAGAGAGTCCCCAGGGCAGGCGAGGCCAGGAGCCTCAGGGTGCTGAGGGCTGAGGCCAGAGCAGAAGCGGTGCAGAGAGAACAAGAAGACCAACTGTGAGGGACCCACCATCAGCCACCAGCCGAGCAGCTCTTTCTGCCTCATGCTTGTAAACAGAGGCTGACAAAGAGACAGCAGCACCTCTCACATGCCCACCCAGTGACCCTCTTCCCTATTGTGCATTGATTTAAAAAAAATACTGACTCCTTATAATATCTCAAAGAATGAAGAGACAAACTAATAGAGCGGGGTAGCATTGCTGGTGGCCTTAACGTCCTCAGATGCAACTCTAAATGCTCAGCCTGAAAAAGGGAGAAGGGCCCAGCAGAAGCCTCTCCTCCCCCCTTTGCTGACACCCATGTAACCTTGCCTCTTTGAAAAGAAGGCTCCAGCCAACTTGCAAATAAAAGTGTTTACAAGTTGATCTCTTGGCTTTGGACTTGGCAATTCTCAGTGCTCCAGGGTGGTTTGGTCCTTGCTGGTGTTCTACTCTGGTCCTTGAAGGAGGAGACCCTTTTGTTTATGTTGTCACTCAAGTTTGCCATACCTCTGCCCCCGGGGCCCTGCATAGCTTCACCCCAGATGGTGACAAGCTATAGAAAAATCACCTGGGAAATGCATTTGGAATCCACCCGGGGTCCTTGGTGTGTGAGACGTGTGGCTTTGCTGGCTCCGATTATGTGATCCTCTTATGTGATCCTCCGTAGTCTGTTTTGATCAAGCCCCCGCCATATCTGGGACGGTTTGGCTGCCAGGATGTGTTGGAAAGTTATTCCAACAGGAATGGGCCAGAAAGGGGGTAAGGGGTAGTTTGTAAGGCTTGGTTCCTATAATCAGGGAGAGATTGTGTTGTCAAAGCCAGGATGGGAGTGGGGCTCTCCTATCACCCTATGGACCCAAAACCCCTAGCAGTGAAATGCGGAAGCAAATGTCCGCACCCCTTTTTTTTTTTAAAGAGAGAAACAACTTTATTTAGTTTTTCACATGGCCTTAATTGCTCCAACACTCAGTTGTGTACATGGTGCTGGGGTTTGAACCCGGGTCCTCGTGCTTGCCAGGCAAGCGCCGAAACCACTGAGCCATCGCTCCAGCCCTCCACACCCCATTCTTGCTGAAGTCCAGGGGGAGAGAGGGTGTTTGTGGAGGAGAGCATCCGAAGGCCAACACCCACCTGGCCCGAGGGTCTGTTTTCACCCTGGTAAGTAAAAGTTGCACCCACCCTCCCTGCCCTTTTTGTGGTGCTGGGGGTGGAACCCAGGGCCTTAGCGAGCGCTCTTCCAGCAAGCTATGTCCCCAGCCCCTGGTGCCCCCCCTTTTTCTTCTTCCCTGTGTGTTCTGAAAGGAAAAGGTCACTGATGGCACTACATGGTGCCTGGGGGACTCCCGAGAGCCCTTTTGCTTTTGGGCCTGGCATTGCAGTTTATGGCTCACAGCCTGACCTGAAAGAGGCCCCAGAGAGGTCTGGAAGAAAGGAGGCGGGCGCTGCTGGCCAGGGATTGGTGGGGGTAAACGGTCCCCTGAGGAGTGCTCTCCATACCAGGGCTATGGGGCTGTGCTTTGCAGATGCCCACCTGTGAGAACAGTGGTCCCAAGGCCATAGGGACCTGAGGAGTTGGAAGGTAAAAGGGAAGAGCAGGAGGAAGTCTCAGAAGGAACAGATGCCATGGCGGTCTCCAACAAACCCAAGTGTCTGTCTAGCTTCCCTGAAGGGCCCAGAGCTCAGTGGACTCAGGGACACTGGGGTCCTTGGGAGGGAAAGGCAAGTGGGCCCTAGCCACAGAGGCAAGATGGGTTTGACATGAAGCTCTGGGTTCCACAGGCCTCCACTGCTCTTGGCCACACACACCATGAACACACAGACAGAACATACAAACACATGCTCACCCTCCATCCCACACGCACATAGACACTGGACACAAATGTGCCCACACGTGCACTCGGCACAGACCCACTGGGCTCCTGTGTACACGCGGGAGGCCCCTCCACACCTACAGATGTCAACATTTACACCCATTCCCAGGACATGTGTGCACACTACTAGAACCAAGTCCACTCACACAAAATTCAAGAAAGTTAGACATATTCTCTCACACTCTTTTTCTGGGGCTTATTTTTGGGGGGCAGGGGAGTACTAGGGGTTGAACCCAGGGGCACGTAACCACTGAGCTACATACCCAGCCCTTTTTCTTTTTTATTTTGAGAAAGGTTTTAGCTAAGTTGCTTAGGGCCGAAGTTGCTGAGGCTGGCTTTGAACTTGCGATCCTCCTGCCTCAGCCTCCTGAGCTGCTGGGATTACAGGCATGCGCCACTGCACCCAGCTGGGGCTTATTTTAAAGCCTTCCAGAGTAATCCTGAAAGTTGGACAAATATGTCCCCTACTGTCTCAGCTTGTTCCTCCCAGTAGTGGATACAGCCTTCTCTGCCGTTCAGTCCTCAGCATCCTCAACATGGGCATCCAACTGAGGCCCCACGGGAGGAAGGATCCCTTGCGTAAGCCGACACGGTAACAGGGTGTTCCATATTGTGAAACCAAGGGTTTCACATCAAGCCTGCTAGACCCAGGCCCCAAAGTCAGCCTGGCATTAGAGGCCAGCGCAGTCGCCTATGTGGTTTAAAGGGTGGTCCCGGAGCGCCACCTGGTGAGAGCTCCGGGCGCCGCACCTCACGCAGGCTTTTGGAGCCGCTGCAGACCTGGGTTGGGGGCGCCACGGTGGTGGTAAGGGGTAGTCCCAAGCTGCCATTCTCCCCTCCGGCAGTTCTAGAGCCTGGAAGTCCTGCGACACTCCCCGCCCTGCTTGAGCCGAGCAAAGGTCTGGCCCTGGGCGTCCTGCTTCCCCAGATCCGGAAGGCTACCTGTGGGAGGGGACCTTGGAACAGGACCAACTGGTGTTCCAGCTCCCTTCCCTGCTTTTCCGAGCCTGTTTCTTCACCTGGGAGATGGGAGTGAAAACCTGCCCTCAGCCTATTCCCCAAACCTGCTCTTCTCTCCACCAAAAGAGATAGACACCCAGACAGGAACCAACCGAAACCCTGAAAAAGTCCCCCAGCAGAATTGCTTTATGTTATTTGCTTTAAACTAATGACATTTTAACTGGGCATGGTGGCGCCCTTGCCTGTAGTCCCAGTTCTCAGGAGGCTGAGGCAGGAGGACTGCTTGAGCCTAGGAATTCAAGACCAGTCTGGGCAACATAGATCCCCACCTAAAAAAAAAATCACATTTAGAGGTGACAATGCTGAGCAATGTGATTAGTCCCCATCTAGCCTTGCAGAGGATTATGCCTCTTACATATGCATTTCAGGGACTTGAAGCCCATTTTGTTTCTCAAAATGGTTGAAACCACTAACCCTTCACTTGGGCTGGTGTTTCCGTCTCATGGGTGACTTCTCTGATATCAAAGGGCTGAAAACTCCCAAGATCACACTACCCTAAGATAATGCCACCCTAAGATCATGCCATTTCCAGAACATGTGTCCTGTGAGCAGCCATGTAGATTGATTATGTATGCAAAGACAATAATTACCTCACCTCCAAATTCCTTTTCCTACACCTCAGAACATCCTCCTTCTTTATCCCATAAACATCTCTGAACCTGGGGCTGGAGCAGTGGCTCAGCGGTGCTGGCACTTGCCTGGCATGCACCAGGACCCGGGTACCAAGCACCACGTACACAACAAAAGTGTTGGAGTAACGAGAGCCACATGAAAAACTTAATAAAATGGATTCTCTTTCTCTCTCTCTCTCCCTTCCCCTCTCTCTGTCTTTAAAAAAGAAAAATCTCTGAACCTGAACCTTGGTTCTCCCATCTTCACACTTGGCTGCATCTTGAATAAACCAGGTCTCTCTTGCAAACTCCTCTTGCAGGGATTGTCCTGCTACCTATAGGACAAAGTGGGCCTGGTTTGGTAACAGACCCATCTGGGGGACATATACACCCAAATCTATGCATCCGCAGACCTGTACGGAAATACAGACTGGGGCAGGCATGAGATCCACAGCCTGCTAGTTGACTGTCCCTCAAAACAGCCTCCCTGAAGATTCAGTCACTTAGGTCCTGAGGTGGGACCTGTGGTCTTCTTCCCCAGGGTGCTGCCCAGCTTCCTCCTGTCCCAGTCTTGTCGTCTGCATGAGTATTTCAAGGCTGCATTACATTCTAAACTGCGTCTCAACTAGACACAACCCCCTAGGAAGCAGGTGGCTTGTTTGGGTGGCACTGTCTCCCTCTGCTCTGTGCGGGGCATGTGAGGGGCCGGTGATTAAGTGTTCACAAACCCTGTAGTCACATCCCTGGCTTGGGGCTTTTACACTGGCTGTTGCCCCTTTTGTCCGGCGCTTCCCTAGATCATCCGCCCGCCCCATCGCCCCACACCCTTCGGGTCCTTGCTCACTGTCACCTCCTCCGCGGGGCTTCCCAGAACACCCAGGCCACCCTGTTTACCCTGAGCGCGAACGCTCTCTCCCCTGCCCTTCTCGGTCTTGGACTTGTCC
>PVKS010051477.1:0-11130 GCA_004027875.1 Aplodontia rufa | reverse complement strand
GCACCACATGTACAACTAAGTGTTGGGGCGACTAATGCCATGTGAAAAACTAAATAAAGTTGTTTCTCTCTTTCTCTGTCTCTTTCACTGTCCCTCTCTCTTTAGAAAAAAATTAATAAAACCATTCACTTCAAGCACTACGGATAGCATGAGCTGTCTAGATACAAAAAGAAGTCCAGAGTATGGTTGGATTTAGACTAGTCCCTTTAGTCTCAGAATTTCTAATATCTCTACTCAGAGAAATGCACATGGAGAAAACTAATAAAGTATAATAAAATTAAGAGGACTCACTTGTAAAACTCTATATCTAGTTTCATAATCTATGTCTTGGACAAAAAAAATCCATTAAAATACTCTCATAAATTCTTCTATGAGCCAATGAATCAAAATAAGACCTTAAGAAATGCAACAGCTGAGCAAGATCTCGAGGACAATTGAGAAATAGATATAAATCATTATGTGGAGGTCAGGAAAAAGACAATCCTAATAATCCACTCAAGAAAAAAAAGCCTAACATGTCAGTGGGTAATGGAGATGGAAGAGAAGAGTTAAGATAAAGGACAGACAGTACCCAGCCACTGGCTAGGGAGGGGAAGAGAGAGGGAGAAGTAAAGATTACTCCCTAGGTTCCTAATTTAGAATTGGATAGATGATGACTCATTTCACCATTCTGGAAAAGACAGAAAGAACTTTATGGTAGTGGTTTTCAGCTGAGGATGACCACCCCTTCTCCACCCCCACACACTATCTGGCAATACCTGAAAAACTTTCCAGTTGTTGGAACTAGGGAACAGTGTGACTAACATCTAGAATAGAGGACAGAGATACTACTAAATATGCTAGAATCAATAGGACACCCATTCTTCCCTGGCAGTATGAACAAATTAGATATCAAAATACACAAGGACTTGTCATTTAACAATGTCATTAGGAAGTTAAGAAACTCTGGTGTATGGGGGTGAGGGAAAGAAACACATATGTTTGAGTCATGCATTATGCAAAATAAAAGTTTCCACAAATATGTCCACATCCTGCTCTCCTGACCTGTGAATATGTTGCTTAAAATGCCAAAAGTGACTTGCAGATATGATTAATTACAGATCCCATGAAGGGCATTAATCTGAATTACTTAAGTAAACCCAAGGTAATCACAAAGTTCCTTATAAGGGAAAGAAGGAGGCAGGGGAGTTAGAGAAGAAAATCTGACAATAGAAATAGAGATCAGTGCAAAAGAGGAGAGAGATTTAAATATGCTCTGCTGATGGTTTTGACGATGTACGATGGGGCCACAAGCCAAGGAATATGATGGTTTTACAAATGTAAAAATCAAGGAAATGGATGCTCCTCCAGAGAATTCAGAGAAATGCACACCTACTGACACCTTGATTTTTTTTTTCTTATTTTGAGAGAGGGTCTTGATAAGTTGCTGAGTTTAGCCTCAAACTTACAATCCTCCTGCCTCAGCCTCCTGAGTCCCTGGGATTTCAGGTATGTGCCACCATCTCTAGCTGACACCTTGATTTTTTTACTTAGTAATGCTGGTTCAGACTTCTGACCTCCAGAATTGTAAAATTAAACTTGGATTGTTTTAAGTAACGGAGTTTTTGACAAATTTTTATAGCAACAACAGGAAACTAAAGTAGGTAGGTTGAATTTGATTTGGATACCAAGTAGAAATATCTGGTAGTGAGAGAATGCAGCCAGAAATTTTTTTTTCTGGTCATTAACACTTAGTAAATGTTGAAAATACCCTTTGAGATTTAATCTGTTCAAGTTGAGATATAATTGGATCAGGTGGAAGTATTGGAAATACACAGTTAATGGTAACAACAAAGGATCTTTTGAAAAAGGGTAGGCAGAAACAGTGATGAGAAATGGGAGAGGAAGCATTAAAGCAGACACAGAGGAGCAAATAATGACAGGTATGCCTAGATGTAAAGTAAGGATTAAAAGGCTTATTGGATTTAACAAGAGATCATTAGTAACCTCATTCAAAGCAAATTCAGTGGCATATTAGGCACAAAGAGCATGCAGCCGTGGCTCAAGAAGCCAAATGAAGTTTAGGAGTGAAGACCAAATATTTTTTACCTATAATAAATATGAAAAATCTATCTTAGAGTGAGCAACATGGGTTTGCCAGAATATGTGTGTGTGTGTGTTTTCAAGAGGATTTGGGGTTTGTTGAAGGCAAAGAGAAAGCAATTGAGAAATATAAAAATACAAGACAAAGAAACACGGAAAATGTCCCTGTACTGTGAGTTACATTAAATGTAATAAGGACCACATCTATGCAAAAGTGGAAAAATAAGGTGGAAATATAAGTCTAAATTGAAATCATCCACAATTGGGTAGGGGACCAAGAAATTCAGGAAATTTCTGACAAGTTTTCTCCACTGTCTTGTTAACTTGAAGGCAAGTATTCATGAATAAATTTATGTTTAGATGAGTGAAGTGGTACAGGTTGGTGAAACTGAAAGACAAGCTTCAGATTAAAATTTCTGAAAATGAGCCTGTCGAGTGGTAATGCTTCAGAGGTTTTAGAGTGCCAGCCTCCTGAGATTGCACCCTTGTAGTTTTTGTGGAATTTCTGGAGAGAGAGACAGTACACTGTCATCTGCTGAAGTAAAAGGAGCCATTGGGGAGAGGCATGGTTCCAGGTAAAATAAAGAGCTGGATGAAACAATTTTAAAGATAGATGATAATAAAGTAAATTTCTGTTTAGGTTGAAGCTAATTCAATGGGAGTAATCACAGAGCAGTGGACAGGATGGCAGAGACTACAGTGTACAGGGTCAGGTTTAGTACTTCAGTTATGAGCCTTAAAAGCCTATGCAGAACTTTCTTATGAAACTTCATTCAAATTGGATGACTTAATTTGCTTTTGCTTTTGGTTAGAATTTAGTTTATGCATGAGTTTAAATATTTAAACTCAAAATGACTCATATACCTTTATTGGTGACACAGCCACCCCTAAAAAGAAATGGCCCAAGGTCAGTGATAGAATATTGAATCACACTTTCATTAAGCCTGCAACAATTAGAATTAATAGAATTTTCTGAACAGAATAAAGGTTATGCCAAGGTTTTGCTGACTGGACTGCAACATTATTACCATGGATTAGATATAAAAATGACCTTAAGTAATTTTCCTGATAATTATGTGCTGGTATACAAGCTTTCAAATTACTTCACAGGAATACTTACCTAGGTATTATCATGCCTAAAAAGAAGTAGATGATTATTATTTCAATGTTCTTTATCACTACAAAAGATTATGGCCAATATCAGACAGGAACATGCATTTTACTTACACATATTTTTGATGCAGCTTATTAAAAACAAGAGAAGTGTCTGTGCAATTTACTTCACATAGTCACCAGGAAACACTTATGAAATCAATGCTTACTTTACAAAGACTTTAATTTATAACTCTCTTCATATTTTTTTTCATTTTCTCTACCTAATTTTAGTTTGAAGTTGTCACTCATCATTTAAGACATTAACAAGAAGCAACAGCAAAATGTTTTGGGAACAATAAACAAGCCAGTTTTTCTAATAGAAATAAAGCAACATCAAACCTAAATCTATAACAGATATACCACAAATTATCATCTTCAAATTGTAAAGAAAACTGTGTCATCCTTTCAATCATAAGTCAGCAGGTGTACCTGGCAATTGAACTTTTCAGATGGCTTAATGAAATTATTTTGACAGAAATCCAGTAGCATGCAAGATTGAGTACCCTTATACAGTCCTCTCTGATGAAACAATGGCAGGCAGATGAACCTCATGTTCATATAGCATGAATGGTTCCTTTATTTATCCAGAAAAATGTTTGATAAAAAATGCATGTTAAGTACACAGAAATTAAACAACGAAAGTCAACAGTAAGCTCACCTTATTACTGTGATTTTACCTATGTCTCAGATATCATCATGGTATCCTTACCATTAGCATCATCATTGTCCTCAAAATACCTCATTTTTTATAGAGTATTACTACTTACATGACCCTATAGTAAGCATTTTTCATATTTAACTCATGAAATACCTATGAGGGAGACCAAATTATTATAATCCCAGTATCACAGATTAATTTAATTAATATGGTAAATAATTGGTAGAGCCAGTTGTAAAGTGGTCAGACTCCTCTTTCAGTCATTTTTTTGTCATTTTGCAGAAGTTTCCTTCTTGCATATATTTAAAAGTAAAAAATAATACACATATTGTTTATGCTATACTCACTTCTAAGCTATTTAAATACATTGTCACCTTCACAAAATAAGTGTAAGTTTAATATATTTTACAAGTGAGACTATGTGCCAACTAGTGACTAATCAAATTGCTCAAAATCATGCATTTAATAATAGGAAAAAGCTGAGATTTGCATCAAATTCAATGTGATTGCAGAATCTGTGCTCTTAACCTGTAATCTATTCTTTATCTTAGATTCTTGATTCATCTGAATGATGTATTATTACAGGTTATTTATTATTCCATGGATTCAAACATTTATAAATATTTGGAAGTTTGTATAAAAGTAGGGAGATGGGAGATAACTAAGGGTAATTTTGAGAAAGATGGAAAATTAAGTCTAACTATCCTGTTATTTTATCCTATATTTATAAAATGAAAAGATGCCAAAAATCTTACACTTTTAAATGTGACGATACTGTGAATAAGTCGATGTAATTCCTCAAAGATTAATGGAGCACCGTTTATGTGCTTGTCATAAAAAATCAATAGAAAAGATTAATTACTTTGCCAGGAAAAATCTTCAAGATTTTTACTTTGATTTCTCTTAGCATAAATAGTATGGCTCAGGAGGATATAATGGAATAGGTAGAAGATTCTGTGCTCTGTGCTCCATGAATTTAACTTCTAATGAGGAAGTCAGACAACTATAAGATAAAACACTCACAAGCATGTGCATGCATGTGTATTTGTGTACACAATTGAATTTATAAAGAGATGGGGAATAATAGTAGTACGGGGAAACCTCTTTATGTGGGATAATAGCAAGAAAACACATTGCTCAAAATTGATATTTGGGTGGAGATCTGAAATATAAGGTGCAAACCAATCAAAGTGTTGGTGTGATGGATAATCTGGATCCTTAACTTGATTGGATCTAGCATTAATAGGATTTGGGGAGTTTTGATAAAGGTGTTTCCAGAGTTGATTGACATGTGTGATAGTGAACTGAGCAGAAAGACTAACCAGACTTTGGTGGCACAGTGCAATAGGCTGGAATCCAGGTGGAAGGAAAGTTGGAAGGAGAAAGCTGAAGGGAGTATAAGCGCCATCATTCTTAATCAAGTTCTTATGTTGATGCTGCTGTTGCTGGAGGACATTGAACTCCTTTTTTCACTCTTCAAATATGGACTCTGCCTAGAGGTTCTCTAGGGAATTCCTAAATCTTTAAATTTTATCTGGGGCTGCATCATTGGCCTTCTTGTTCTGAGGCTCCATCTTCTTGAACTCAGCAGACTCTGGTCTCTCTGGCTCTCTAGCATGTAGGCAGCCACAGTGGGGCTAAAGAACTGATCCTGTAAGCCTATTTAATAAGTCCCTTTTGTAATCGTACAGATACATATCCTATTGCTTCTGTTCCTCTAGAGAACTACTAATACAGGTAGGGAAAATCTAAGTCAGAGAAACCTGCCTGTATTGACATATACAGTGTTGTGTTCTGAAAAATTCTCTAAGTTTCCACAAACATGGAATGTAATTTAGCTATTACTGTGTGGATTAGTAATAGCTAATCCATGTGGTTGGATTAGCCTAGACAGATAGTATTTGCAAAGCTCAGGATGTTTTTATGCACCCTCATTTTGATTGTGGTGCTTTGTGTCATGTGTGCAGATCCTTTTATTCTGTAATAAATTAGTCGTGCAATTTTTCTGGCAAGGAATAAGCAAAAATTATCAAATATTTAATTTTATAAGGAAACAATCAACAGGCAAATCATATAAGTTTAAACTGTACACTGTCACATGTGTGAACTATAATTTTCCTGAACATATTTGAGTGTGTGCTATGAGTCAGATATTTTCAGAAGCATAGATAGGGTTTTTTTTTCCAGGGATACTAGAACAATATCTTATTTACAGAATCTAAAATATTATCAAATGTAAGATACACTCATATTTTATGTACCACCAAGAAAAGGAAAAAGTTAATTAAATTATGGCATGCCAATGATTAGAAGATGAATCTTGATTTTTCCAATATTGAATTGTGAAAATGTGCATGTTAGAATAAAAGAATTGGGTATTATACAAAAAATGGTGCATGGACATACTTTATTGAGACTTCCTTTACTAGCGTTTATTAAGCACTGTCTTCAAGGCCTTATTTCCAGGGATAAGTGGTGGCAGATAAATGTACGAATGTAAAATACCTTTTGGTCATTAAGAAACTCACACCATCGTGGGTGTGGTTCAAAAGAGGAACAGAGCACAGAATTTGCTTGTGCTAATTTTTTTTTAATTTTAATTTTTATCTTTGAACAATCATACAAATTTTTAACAAAATAATATAAAATTTGTACAGTTTATGTTATACAGCATAGATAGGATTTTAGTTAGATAAACAGTTTGAAGTTTCTGTCTTCTTGTAGGATATAATTTCTTGGAATATTTTAATTTATTAGAAATGGCTTAGGTATATAATAGTCTTGGTAATAATAGTGGGAAATAAGAAGACAAAGAAGAAGAAGAAAAGGTAAAGAGAATAAGTATAACACTTTTTTTTTCTTTTTTGGTACCAGGGATTGAACCCTTAATCACTTAGCCATATCCCCAGCTCTTTTTAGTTTTTCTTTTTTGTTGTTGTTGTTTATTTGTTTTAGACAGGGTCTTGTTAAATTACTTAGGGCCTCATTAAGTTGCTGAAGCTGGCTTTGAACTTACTATCCTCTTATCTCAGCCTCCGGAGCTTCTGGGATTACGGACATGCAGCATCACACCTGATGAAAAACACATTTTAACATGAGCTATAATTGCTAAAACTTGTCATATGCAGACCAGAAGAAATGGAATACCAAACTTTATTCTAAGATTAACAGAAGAAAAACTCAACCCAATAAAAATCACTATAGCTAACTAAAAATAAAAGTGTAGACAAATAGAAGAAATAGCAGTTTATGGGAAACTGGGTAACGCTACTGTCTTCTTTGATTTTCCCCAAAAAACTAATTTTTTACAAAAGCAGTAAACATTGGCATAATGACCAATCAATTTTTATTTATTAAACTGTGCACATCCTTGAAGTCAAAGTTGTAAAAATAGCACCACAGGGCTCATCTTATCTGTTTTCTTCATATATTTTATTCAGCATTTCTGTTTTTACCATGTCACTTGAGCACTTGGGGATGCCCACTTAGTTGTTTTGGAAATCTCACATGACATTTCAACTTTCCAATTCAGTACATTTTTCAGATAAAGGTACTTGTATTTATGTCCATGTGCTTGCAGCTTAGGTGGGAGGAATACAATTTTTAAAGTATTTAAGTAAATGCACTTTTCACAGCAGGTAAAATTTAATCATTAAACCATTCCAATAAACTTTCTGACCTTTAAGTCAAACACTAGTTTGACCTGAAGCCTATGAAGAAAGATTTTGTGAATTTAAAAATATTGGAGAAAAATCGTACCATTTATTCTTTAGCAACAAATAAATGGTTTTCCTCCTTTCAAGTTTCTAAAGCATCCCTGAAGAATCACAGTGGGAAACCTGAGTTTTTTTCCCTTTTATATTCCATGTCTGTAGATATTAACTATGTAAAATGATATGTGAGTATTTAATCATGTTTTTCTTTCCCACTTTATGGTACTGTGGTAAATAGTGATAAAACTTCAGGGCGATAAATGATCTATAAAGTCAATGATTAATTTTTTTTGCTGAATGTTAGATACTACAACATGGAAGATGAGAGTGAATTACACAAATATGCTCCAAGCACTTCATTATGAAATTCAGTTATACAGATTAAAGAGCTTTAGAATTTGGTAGGTCTAAAGTGATCAAGATAGGAATGTGACCCCAATCCAATGATATTAATACCTTAAACACCAGGATCTAATTCTTTTTTTATGCATATAGTTGTACATAACAATGGGATTTGTTGTCACGTATTCATAGATGTACACAATACGGCAATACAATTTGGTCAATATCCTCACCCCCGCTCCCTTCTGCCTCCTAACTCCCTTTATTGTGGACAATATGGCATATAACCTAAATCAATTGTTACTGATAATTTCATGATTTAAGGAAAAAGGAGTCTTTCATATACATTTTATGGAAGCAATTTAATAAATGCCTTAAATATCACTACTAATCATCGACACCTTCATAAACGAAATAGAAATTTGGTTCTGCAACAATGTTCTTACTACATTTATTTTTTGCTTTTAATTAATTCTGATTTGAGTGGTTTTTCAAGTTAATTTCAGGTTTTTTTCCAGATCAAAATACTTTAATTCCAATTCTACTAAGCTCAAACTTTAAGATCATTTTTCTTCTATTTTTGAGCATCTATGCTTTCAAATATTACCAAAACAAAGGTTTATTTTATTTTATTGCTTGCAAGAAAAAGCCGCACTATTTCTAAAATCCTGAGCAAACATTTAGAAACATATGGTAATTGAAAAGTCATAATCTGGCACTATAGTAACAGCCTGTTTATACAAGAGGATTTTGTGATTTGAATATTGCTTATCATATAATCTGGCAAGAAGATGTAGTATCAAATATGTGCTTTATTTGGAAGAGACACAGCCTGTGGTTATTTAAAATTAGCCTATATTGAAACATGGACTATGTTCTAGTTGAAATAAATGTTTTGGGATGTATCAGCTACTTGAGGTTATTGAAATTACCATTTCATATTAACCATTTTAGGGAAAATATTATACTGTATTATCCAGTTGCTACTGCATTTATTTTAGAAAATGGATTCATATTTAATGAGTTCCAAAATGCAGTCTTATGTCAATAAGTTATATTACTCTTTGGGCAAGTGTATAAATCATAATTTATGAATCAATTCACATTTTAATATGCAGAAAGCAGCTATTGAAAGGAATACTGTGATGAATTGATTTGTAAATTGAATGATTATCACCTAAATTACCCATTTTTGGATCCAAATACAGAAATGTTTGTTAATTTTTCTGAATTCAAGGCACACTCTGTATCTAGAAATTTTGAAAACTCACTTGAAACAACTAAAAGACTAAAATGAAATTAAATAAGTTAATGGTGATTATAAAGCAATCATTATTAAATTAAAAAGATTGCATGGTGACTATAAAAGCAGACATCAGTTTTTCACTATTCATTAATTACCTCTCAGAACAATGTTACCTATGTGAGTATAACCATCTTGGGTCCTGACACATGCTGCAATTTGCTAAGACAATTTCAAGATCCAGAAAACAAGCACTTGATTTTGCTTCTCTGTAATGACATATTATGCCTTTTCTTCCTTTTTTGTAGCAAGCCATTTCCAGTTCATTGTCCAGGTAATTCTCTAAACTTGTACATTTCTAACTGTATGTATACTGTACTTAGTTGTAGCAAAAATATAGTGTATATATTAGAGATTAAGCATTGAAGGGTTTCCAGTTTTACTATATACCACAGCATACTTTCTGAGACTTATTAAGGAATGTGATTCTACAGGGGATGTGTTTTAATCAACAAAACCTTTGACTCTGGAATGACTTCTAATTCTTGATCATCAGTCAACCAAAACTAACTTTCAAAACTATAAAACTGTCCTAATAGAAATAAACAACAAAATGTAGTGGAAAAATAAATAGATGATCTCAATAATGATCCCAAGAATATATGTTACATGATATATTTTGTAAATTTTAATTACTACATAACTGATTAGATTTAACATATTCCTGAACAATTGTATCTGTTTCCCTAGAGTAATAAGCAAACTTCTACTCAGCTAAATGACATTATTAGTTGTTTCATCAATTATGCATGAAGGAATATGATTGTAACTAAAATATGTGCAAATAGGATTATTTAGATAAAAACACAGTTCTAAAAACTGTGGAGTGGGGAGTTTCTCTTCTCTTTAAATTTGGTTTGGCTTTGTGACTCATTTAACCAATGGGACATTAGCTGTTGCACAAGCAGAGTAAAATGTGCTTTTTGGGGGGCTGGAGAAATGGCTCAGAGGTTTCGGTGCTTGCTCAGCATGCATAAGTACGTAGGTTCAAACCCTAGTACCCACAAACACAACTAAATGTCACAGCAATGAAATCCATGTGAAAAACTCAATAAAAATGGATTCTCTCTGTCTCTCTCTATCTTCTCTTTTAAAAATAAGTGCTTTGGGAATGGGGATTGCTCTCTTTATTGAATGTGGAACTAAGATATAATATCATGTGAACATGGGAAGTCCTTGTCATAAAGAGCTAAGTTATTGTGTCTACAATAACCCAACTGCCAGGTGCAAGTGAGTTCCTACTGGAATATTTGGCTCCAATACAGCTAACAGCTAACCATAAGGATCAGCTAAGCCATCCTCAAAGAACCACCAGCTACCCACAGAATTTTAGAAAGTAATGTCAACAAATCTGAAAATGAATAGGTTTCAAATAAAAGACATTTATTCAGAGCCATTTTAGGATTTGAAATATGGAGAAACACAAGATGTGGTAGTGACTGGGCTGTGTTCCAAGGGAGGGAGGAAAAGACAGAGTTTTAAAAAGCAAAAAATACAACTGTGCAAATTATTTTACAAAAATTATGATTGGTGGAGGAAAACGGTCAGTTTATGGACCCAAAATTCTGCTACTTGTCACTGTTCAGCAGTTTCAAAATCAGCAAAAATATATGAGGTTCTATGATACTGTGGTTCCTGTGGTTTAGTTCACTTTAAAAATATATGGTTCAGGGGCTAGAGTGGTGGCTTAGCGATTAGGGCACTTGCCCAGCTTTCCTGAGTATGTGAGTTCAAACCCCAGTACCACGTACGCAGCAAAGTCTTGGAGCTATGAAGGCAATGTGAAAAACTAAACAAAACTTGTTTCTCTCTTTCTCTCTCTTTCTCACTGTCCCTCTCTCTTAAAACTATATATATATATATATATATATATATAT
>PVKS010051476.1:0-11130 GCA_004027875.1 Aplodontia rufa | reverse complement strand
CAAAAGACTTAGAATCAGCATATTATAGCAATGTGGCTTCATCAATGTTTTTAGCAGCTTAATTTACTATAGCTAGGTTATGGAACCAACCCAGATGCCCCTCACTTGACGAGTGGATACAAAAGCTTTGGTACATATGTACTATGGAATACTACTCAGCCATTAGAGCGGACGATATTATGTCTTTTGAAATCAAATGGATGGAGATGGATAGAATTATGCATAGTGAAGTCTCCCAATCTCAGAGACTCAAGGGCTGAATGGTTTCTCTCATCTGTTGATGCAGCGTTTTTGGGGTAGCAGTATGGCGGACGGCTAACCTAACAAAACTGCAAATTGAATGACTTTCAGAGCATATAGGATACTTGGAGGTGTAGGGAGAGGAGTCTGGTGATTGGAAAGATGGGGGAACCATACCAGAAGCCGATGTCATTCTTCCATGAACTACCCATTTAACGAATGATTTCTTCTGGGAGAAACTGCAATAGGTAAAATCCAAGGTGGTTATCCATGATCTGGCTTTTCCCCTCGATAACAAAGTTTATATCCATTGATTGCTAATGTTTTGATAATGTTTCCCCCTCAACTGTATTTCTATATTCTTCTAATAAAAAAAATAAAAAAATAAAAAAAATAAAAAAAGTCAATGGTTTTGTGATGTTCCTGAAGGTGGATCTCATGTGCAGTCATGGTGAGCACCCTGGCATATAATCATCTTGGTTGCAGAGTAACATCTCTGGGAATAGAGATATTTCTGTTCCTTTGCTACATCTCCAGAAACTCTTATATATCTGGTCTCTGGGTTCCAAAGCTTGATATTTCCACCACTTTCCAGGTGATGCTCAGGTATTCCAAGGGTTGAGAGTCAGTGCCACTGTAAACTGTCTCAACCATGATCACCAGTGTTTCCCTTCTAGTGTCATTGGTTATGAGCAGGTCTCATCTTCCAGTTAGGCTGTGAATAATTGAATCATATGACCCCAAGGAGTTCTTAAATAAAAGCAGTATCACAAGAACATATTTTTAAATTATCCATGATCCATTCACAATGCACTTGGTTTGTATTTGAAAAAAATTTGTGAAGTAGCAGAGCTTGTGATCGAATTGTCCAGCATTCTGGTCACAGCCCCACATGACCCTCATCCAGTTCTTGGAGATTCTGGGAGAACTGACACCTGCTCAGGGGCTCTCTGCAGAACTCTCCTTCCTGCCCATGTGCTAATCCCTTTTCAGAGATGATCCACCCCACACCTGCCTCCATCTGCAACATTTACTGTTTTGTCCCCCGATAAAGTTCCAGGAATCTAGCAGTCCTTCCTCCCATTGTAACAGGTGTCCACTTCATGCTTTGATCATAATTCTTGCAGCTTATTTTAAAACTCATATTGCTTTTTATTTCCTTTCTCTTCTCCCTCTTCCCTTCCCTAACCTTGGAGGAAGCAAGTTTACCCTTCTTCCTACTCTAGACCAAGTTATCTGTCCTTGAGCAAACAGACCACAGGAATAAAATGATTCAAACTTTGGTGACAGAGTTAGAAGATCTAAGAAATGTGTATCTCTCAAGCCTACAAATGGATTATGACCCCCTTACAGAGCACAACAGGAATGTAGCCTTTGAATTACCTTTCTGAAAGCTCTCTGTTCCCCCTAACAGTTAGAATCACAGCCTCTGGGACAGGAATTCCCGGTTTTCTTTGTTAGAATAGCAATAAAAGTGTTTCATGTCTCTCAGAGCCTCTCTTCATTATTGGATTGGCATTGGGGACAAAGACTGAGCTTTTGGTGACATTGTCTTCACAGCCATGGTGATCATTCATGAGGACTTAGCTGCACTTGAAATATGGCCACACAATGAACTCTCAGGTAGGTCATTGAAATGCTGAGCAGCAAGTCCAGGTAAGTCTCTGGATTATCAGCTCAGTCCCTTCCCAATGCAGAACAAACCCTGCCCAGAGAAACCTGAGGGCATATTTTTTTGACTGTAGGCAACTTAGGGAAATGCAGTCTGACCTTTAGTGTGATTGATTGCAGATTTGGGGGAGTTAGAGTTGGAGGCAGTCTGGAGCAAAAATAAGGAGGTGGACTTCATTTCCCCATGCACAACTGACATATCAGAAGCAGAAAATTGTCCAAGCTATCTAACCTGGATTCTCAACTCTTCACTTGAGCAGCTTTGGTATCAAACGATAATAAATTTTCCCCTATTTTATTTTACTCCATGTTGTTTATTAACTGCTCTTTCCTTCACCACAATGTGGGGATATTTCCATTCTCTGTAGTGTCACAGCTCTTTAGAGCAGTTTAAAATCCTGGGTAAAGTGTTCTTAGATGCCTAGATCAGAATCTACATGACTTTTCCACAAGGGCATCTCTCAGAATCTGAAAAGAGGGAAATCAGCATTTCTTATACCTATTGTATGCAAAGAGAAACCTGGATTTTGCTTCAACTTGCACAATAATATTGAGAGTTAGATACAGTTATCACCACTTAGCTGAAAAGAAACTGGGGTTCATGAAATTAATAGATGTTATGGTTCAGAAATTAAGTTTCCCCCAAACCTAAGTGTAAGACAATACAAGAAAGTTTATAGGTGAAATGATTGGGTTATGAGAGCCTTAACCTCTTCAGTATGTTAATTCTCTGTCAAGGATGAACTGGGTGGTAACTGTAGGCAGGTACCATGTGGCAGAGGAGGTGGATTATTAGTCTAAGCCTTAGGGTTTATATTTTGTCCTGTTGAGGAGAGCTCTCCCTGCTTCCTGGTGCAATGTCTTGAGCCACTTTCCTTAACCTCACTCTTCCACCATGATGGTCTGCCTTTCCTCAGGCCCAGAGTAACAAAGCCAGTCTGTGGACTGTGAAACTGTAAAGCCAAATAAACTTTTCCTCCTCTAAAATTGTTCTTGTCAGGGCTTTTGGTCACAGCAGTGGAAAAGCTGACTAAAACAACGTAATAAATGCCTAAGCCAGATTTCCAGGCAGTTATCTCTAGATTCCAGACCTCCATTATTCATCAATACTTAAAACGAAAATGGTGCAAGTGGCTTGTGCATTTGGAGCAGTAGTTTGTGAATTTTCCAGTGTGGCTTTTTGGAATGCATCTGTAAGTTGAAGTATCTATGAATACATGGATTCCTAGGTCCCATCCTTACTTCATATTCAGTAATTTTGGAGAGAGGCTCAGAAGCCTGTATTTCTAACAAGTAAGCTTCTTATTTTCCTGAATATTAAGTGTTAAAACTACTAGCTCAAAGAATGTTTGTGAGCAAAATCCTAACTGAAATTTGCCAAACTGATTATATACCACAATGAGATTAATTTCAGAAGTGAACTCAAAATGGATGCATTCTAACTATTCAAAGAATTATATCTGCTCAGAATTCATAGGAATACAAATTTTAAAAATCCCATCAGGAGCAAATGGTGTAGTCTCATGTTCATGGCTATGAAATCTGGAGTTTGGGGAATAAAAAGAAGAGCAAGGGGACCCTACTCTTCCTATGGATCCTACAAGAAAGAAGGTGATTGGGGATGACCTTTGTAGTCCAGAGTTGTCCCCATTCATCATTCCAGCAAAAGATCTAGTCACAATGGACAACAGAGGATATTGTTATTTCAAAGATTTTTGTCCATTGTCACTTGTGGTTTTAGAATGTGCTCCATCAAACACCCCTCAGATGCAGGGGACTCTCTTTGAAACCAAGAATCTCTTTTTTTGCTTTTGAGAGCAAGATGCTAAATCTAATGTGAGGAGACTCTAGAGAATTGTATTTAAAGGATGAATTGAGCAGCTCCATTTCCAAAGGCACTGGTGGGTTGTTAATGAAAAACCACTCATCCTAGTGGAACAGTCCCATAAAACCAACTTTCTGTGTGTCAGCATGTCCTCTGTGAGAGCAGAAGGTCTTTGAAGTGGTTGACACTGGAGGACAGGTTAGAAACACACTGGAGTCTTACTGAAGAACAGACACTTTGTCTGCAATAAAGAAAAGACCCTTTCCCACTTGTGGAGCATGCAAGGAATGGGAGAAATAGAAGTGCTATTGTTGAAGGGAGCAGGAAGAGGACTCTGGAATGACTGTGGCACTAGAGTGTTATCTGGAAAGAATGAGAGCTCTTTCTGCACCCAACTTCCTAGAGGATGTGGCCAGAATACAAAAATGATGCTGTTGGGAAAAGTTTGTGAGCACCAGAACTCAGGTGTGTTTAGCCCCATTCCCTCTGACTGGTTCTGGAATAAGTGCTTCAAAGGACTCCTTCTCTCCCTTCCAGCATAAGCCTCACTGTCTTGTGAAATTTGGCTGCTCCAATTTGTCAGATGCTCTTTGGTTAAATTTTAGTAAACTTCACAGGTACAGGAAAGTAGTACTCAACTTCCTCATCATAATCTCTGACAATGAAGTCAAGTTGCAGATCAATTTTTTTGGCATTGGCAAACACATTGTAGCAATCAGACAGGAAATGGCAAGGCAACTGAACTGTGTTTCATGTACAACTCCCTCCAAGGAAAACATGGTGGCAGCATCTGGTGCAGGTAGGCTCAGCTCGTGTTCTTACGGATCGAGGTGAAATATCATGGTGATTAAATTCCATTACAACAGGCAAAAGTATCTGCACAGTATTTCCAGCTAATCTCTTGTTCTTGAACAGCACTTCATTCAAAAAATGAAACATGAATTCTTTCCTCCCTTGAGTATCCTAGTGAACCTGGAATGGGAAGATCTGAAAAGCAGGTACCTTCCTCTTTGAGTCTTTCAGATGCAAACTGGCAACGCAGAGATAGTGAAATTGATAAAAGACTGAATATGTAAGCCAGGAATCAATAACATGCAGATTGAAACAGATGTGTACATATAAAATGCTGATGTATACTGAGTAAATTGACGCATCCCTTAGATCATCAACAAGCAAGTTCTGTGGTACCTCATTCCAAACAACACCTCCTTCTCTAAAATCTCTCAAAGCTATTCTCCAGTGTTATGGCTTCTTTGAAACTGCTTTAAGTTCATTGAAGATTTTAAGGTTGCCAAACCTCTTAGATATTTTTCCAGTCTTTGCACAACCCCTTCATTTTATTAGTTTCTCACTACCTCCTGCCACTCAGACTCCATGATGACACCCCTGGGTCACTCACTTTTGCTAGGGTTCCTTTTCAGGGTTCCACTGGAACTTCCATTCCTATAGCATCATCACAGTTCAGAGTTTCTTGTTTCTCCTCCAGTCACATGCTGGGAGATGACACAACAACCTCCATCATACCTCTAGCTCAGATTGCTTAGATGATACCTGCCCTTGCATGTCTCCTGAATCTCTAGCAGAATTCTCGATATCATCCTTCACTGTGTGTTGCCTTCTTTCAGTCTTCCCCAAATCCGCAAATAGCAGTCATTCATGCTGCAGTCAAAGTCTGAGGGTCATAATTGCCTCCCCAATTCCTTATTGCAGTCCCCTTCATTTGACTACATCTCAGTCCTCTCACTTGTATCTCTCAGATGCCTCTCAGTCTCTACTGACCTCAGGATGGTTCAAACCACCATCATCGCTTGCCTTGATTTCTGAAGTCACTCTGTCACTGGTTTGGTTTTCTTTCTTTTAAAGGATATGAATTTCCCCCTACCCCCATTCCATTCCCCACAGAGTGCCAGGGTATAAAAATTTGAGTTTAAACTGAGTGAGTCTTAACATTCGTGACCACCTCTACATCAGCCTTGGACCTTCCAACTCAGTAGGGCCTCAGGACTGAGGGGTTTGGCTTCTGCCAACTTCTGCCTCTCAGATTTCCTCACAGTCCTGCTTGCCCCTTGATCTTCAGTTATGACTTCTTAAATCAACTAATGGGCCAACTCTTGTACTTTGAACAAAATTTTCCCCAGTCTTAAAATGCTCTTTTCCTTTCTTAAAAAAGTTTGAGTCACTGTATATACTATAGCCATATATATATAAAATGTTCTTCATAGGTATAAGAATTATGTCACTGTATTTGGGTTTTTTAGGAACAATATAGGACCCAGAAGAAAGGCAAAGAATTAGGGGATGGGAGGAGGGAGGTAGAGGGGTGTGTGTGGGAGGATACTGAACAAATTGTATTGCTGATTTGTGTGCATCTAGGAATATGTGACAACTAATCTCATCATTATGTGAAACTATAATGCACTAATAAAATAAATTTATTGAGTTGACTTTTTGTACATTATAAATGCATTTGCAGTAGCAATATATGCCCCTCATCCTAACCCAGAATCATGTCCACATCACCCACAGAGCAGTCTCTTGACTCTACTATATTTGCAGCCTATAACAGATATAAATCTCCCTCCTTCTCTCTCTCTCTCTCTCTATACATACACACACACACACACACACACACACACACACACACACAAACATAATTGTGCATTTTCCAGAATTAAATGATTGCGTAAGTATCATTTGGTTTCTTGGGGGAGTAAAAAGTAAGATATATTATTGATTCCCTCCATAAATCCCTTCCTATCATTCTTCTCTCCCCTGCCTCCTTCTCTCTGCCCTCTGTCCCCCACGTTTATCTATGGTTCCCCCAAATTATATATTACTTCCACTTTGGTGAGTCTCCTTTCACCAAGCCTGGCTTTTGCTCTAGCCTCCACAAATGAGGGAAAACATTTGACCCTTGAGTCTCTGGGTTTGGTTAATTTCGCTCAGCATAATTTCTTCCATTGCCATCCATTTTCCTTCAAAGGCTGTAATATTGTTGTTTCTAATAGTTGAGTAGAATTCCATTGTATATATATATATATACCAGAGCTTTTGGATCCATTCATATAGTGAAGGGCATCTGGGTTGATTCCATAATTTAATTATTCTACATTGAACTGCTATGAACATTGATTTTGCTGTGTCACTGTAATGTGCTGATTCTAGCTCTTCTGGGAAAATATCCAGAAGAGAGATGGCTGGGTCATTTGGTAGACCCATCCCTAATTTTTGAGGAGCCTCCACATTGCTTTCCAGAGCAGTTGTACCAATCTGCAGTTCTACAAGCAGTGTGCTAGTGTTCCTATTGCCCTGCAATTCCTCCAGCAACTGTTACTGCTTATATGCTTCATCTTTGCTAATCTGACTAGAGTGAGGTGAAATCTTAATGTAGTTTTAATTTGCATTTCTCTGATTACTAGTGATTTAGAACAGTTTCTCATGAATTCATTGGCTTGTTCTATTTCCTCTGTTGAGAAATTTCTGTTTAACTCTCCAGCCCTTTTTTTGATTGATTGTTTATATTTTTGATATTAAGATTTTGAGTTTTCTAAATTTTGGATATTAGTCTCCTGTCAGAGAAATCACAGACCATGATTATCTTCCATTATGTGGGTTCTCTCTTGACAGTTTTGACTAATTCCTTGGCTGAATAAAAGCTTTTTAGTTTAATGGCATCCCACTCATTGATTTTTATTTACTTGTTTATTTATTTTATTAATTCAACGTAGTATTACATATTGGAGGGAATTGTTATTACATAATCATGCATGCACAGATATTGTCATAGTAAGATAGTATGTTAAGGTCAATCCTAGACCAGGATTTCCCCCCTCCTTCATCTGTTACCCCAACTCTTGTCTCCTCTGTAACACCACCATACTAAAGTTTAAAATGTACATATACATGTATAATAATTTTTGACATTTCTGAGTTTCTCTGCCTGCCTGTGTTTATCTAGGCTTCTAATGGGAGTTGAGTATTCCCTGTTGAATTGATAACCTTCCTTCTTCTTCCCTCCCCTTCCTGCTTCCCTCCCTTCTCTCTCCACCTTCATAGGTATGGTTCACCCAGCTTATGTGAAGTTTCAACTTTGGTGAGTTGATTACTTAAACTCAGCTGACTATCATTCTGTCATAGGTTTTACACTAGCTTCCCCATATGCCACTCATTGATTTTGACTTTAATTCTTTCACTTTAGGACTCTTGCTGAGAAAGTTGTTGTCTACTCCCATAAGCTAAAAACGTTGCCCCTAATTTTTCTTCTAGCAGTTGTATGGTAGCTTGTCTAATTCTTATTTCCTTGATCCATTTTGATTTGATTTTTATGCAAAGTGAGATATAAGGATCTAATTTAAACTTTCTGGAGGTTGCTATCCAGTGTCCAGCACCATATGTTGAATAGGCTGTCATACCTCCATTTTAAATAATTCCTTTTGTCAAATATCACATTTGTGAGTTTGTCTCAGAGCCTTCTATTCTATTCCATCAGTCTTCATGTCTATTTTGATGACAATATTATGCTGTTTTTCTTACTATAGCTCTAGAGTATAATTTTAGATCTGATATTGCAAAACCTTTGTTTTGTCTTTCTTTCTTAGTTATGTTTTGGATATTCTTGGTTTCTGTTTATCCCAAATGAATTTGAGCATAGTTTTTTTTATATCTGTAAAGAATGACATTGGTATCTTGATGGGGATTGCATTGAATCTGTATAGCACTTTTGGCAGAATCACTATTTTAATTATATAAATTCTGCCTAACCAAGAGCATGGAACATTTTGCTATCTTTTCAAGTTTTCTTCAATTTCTTTCTTCAATGTTCAATAATTTTCATTATAGAGGTCTTTTACTTCCCCTGTTAGATTAATTCCTAAGTATTTTATTCTTTTTGAGAATATTGTGAAAGGGACAGATTTACTGATTTCTTCTGCCCTATTATTTTTAGTGGATAGGAAAGCTATTGATTTATGGGTGTTGATCTCATGGCCTGCCACTTTGCTAAATTCATTTATAAGCTCAAGCAATTTTCTGGTGGAGTTTTTTGGATCTTCCAGATATAGGATCATGTC
The DNA here is from genome assembly GCA_004027875.1 of Aplodontia rufa. Classification (NCBI taxonomy): domain Eukaryota; kingdom Metazoa; phylum Chordata; class Mammalia; order Rodentia; family Aplodontiidae; genus Aplodontia; species Aplodontia rufa. The sequence goes on along the minus strand of PVKS010051476.1, from coordinate 2,325 downwards.
ATCAGCAAAAAGGTATAGTTTGACTTCTTCTCTTCCTACTGTTATCCCTTTGATTCCTTTCTCTTGCTTGGTTGCTCCAGATAGGGTCTTGAGGACTATATTGAATAACAGTGGTGAAAGTGGGCAGCCTTGCCTTATTCCTGTATTTCACTGGAAATGCTTTCAGCTTTTCTCCATTTAATATAATACTAGCTGTGAATTTGTCACATATGGCCTTTACATAGATAAGATAAGTTCCTTTGATCCCTATCTTCTCCAGAGTTTTGATCATAAATGGTTGCTGAATTTTATCAAAGACCTTTTTGAGGTGATCATATGGTTTTGTCATTAACTCTGTTTAACTGATGAATCAAATTTATTGATTTGCATATGTTAAACCAGCCTTGCATCCCTGGAATGAAGCCCACTTGATCATGATGAACTATCTTCTTAATGGTTTTTGAAAGTAGTTTGCCAGAGTTTTTTGTTGTTTTTTTAATTTTTTTTAAGAGAGGGACAGTGAAAGAGAGAGAGAGAGAGAGAGAGAGAGAGATGAGGAAGAGAGAATCAATTTTGCTTAGTTTTTCATGTGGTCTTTGGTGCTAAGAGATTGTGCTGTGTACGTGGTGCTGGGGTTTGACTTGTGTACTTCTACATGCCAGGCAAGCACCATAACCACTGAGCCAACGCTCCAGCCACAAGTTTGCCAGAGCTTTATTAAGGGCTTTTATTTCTATGTTCATCAGAGATATTGGTCTAAAGTTTTCTCTTTTTGATGTGGCTTTGTTGGGTTTTGGTATCATAGTTATAGTTGCCTCACAAAAAGTGTTTGGGAGAGTTCCCTTCTTTTCAATTTCTTGGAGTAGCGTAATTAAGTAGAGATATTAGCTCCTCCTCATAGATGTGGTAAAAGCTGGGAATCCATCAGGCCTTGATCTTTTCTTCTTTGTAAGGCTTTTAATTACTATGGTGATTTCAGTACTTGTTATGTGCTCTTTAGGATTTCAATATCATCCTGCATAATTATGGGAATGTTGTATATGTCTAGAAATTTGTCCATGCCTTTCAGACTATCTGATTTAGAGGCATATAGACTTTAAAAATAGGTTCTGATAATCTGTTGGATTTCTGTGGGTCAGCAGTGATTGCTTCCTTTTCATTGGTGATTTTGTTGACTTGCTTCACTTAGCTTCTTTTATTGAGATTGGGTGAGGGTCGGTCACTTCCTGGATGAGCATATTTGATTCTGTTTTAATATGAGAAAATTTTTCTTTAACTATTTCATTGAGAATCTTCTTTATGCCATTCATTTTCTTCAATTTCTTTTTGTATCCCAATTACTCATAAATTGTTTCTTCTAATTTCACTCTGTGAGGGTTTTTTTTTTGTTTGTTTGTTTGCTTTTTCTTTTTGTCATCCATGTGCTCAAACTTACTCAACCTATCCTCATTGTTGGAAGTTCTTTCTTTAAGAGCTGAGGTTCTCAAGGGTCGAATGTCTTCACTCATCTGTGGAGGCTGGAACTGGACAATTGAGAAAGGAGGTCTATTATCATGTTTTAAATATGGATAAGGTGTAATGTTATACAACCTAATACATTTTTAGAGATGTTTTGGGAAGGGGAGGGGAGGGATAAGGGTGGGTAATTGGGGGAGCCACTCCTGGGGGTAAATCTAATCTTCATTTTATATATATATATATATATATATATATATATATATATATAATTAAAAGATTGTGTGAATGTTCAACAAATAAATTTCTGAATAAAAAAATAAATTGAGCTGCTATAAAAAAAGAGCCAAGGTTCTGTTTTCTATGAAAGTTAGTCTTTTGTTATATTCTTCCATCATTCATCTGATGTGATTGAGTGAAAATTTTAGCTCTGCTACTTCCTTTTTCAGTATGTCTATTTCTTTAATTATAGTTTTAATCTCTTGAGTTTTCTCACTTAGTCCTTTCATTAAATCTTCTTTTAGTTTGTTGTTTCTTTTAATAATTAAATCATTAATAAGCTTTTAGATTTTTATCCCACTCCCCGCCTGTCGGCTCCTTGGTAGTAAAGTTGTATGTTTGAGGTAAAACTTTTCTAGCTCGAGTCTTCATTTCTGAAGAGTTTCTTATGTATCTCTGACTTGAGGTTCCCTGTGGGGAAGGAAGGCAGAATTCTAGGTGCTTCTTCTTTGTAGGTCAAAGGGTTGGGTCAGACACCACTCTTCTTCTTTTTTTTTTTTTTTTTAATTATTTTTTGAACAACCTTACACGATTTTAACAAAATAATATAAAATGTGTATAAAATGTGTACATATTCTGGATATTGCAATTATCTCCAGGACTGCCCCCCCA
>PVKS010051475.1:0-11131 GCA_004027875.1 Aplodontia rufa | reverse complement strand
TCAATTGATAAATGGGCCAAAGAGCTAAACAGAGACTTCTCACCAGAGGACATTGATCAAGCCAATGAACACATGAGAAAGTGCTCTAAATCATTAGTAATCAGAGAAATGCAAATGAAAACCACATTAAGATATCACCTTATGCCAGTCAGAATGGCAAAGATGAAGAAAATAAACAACAATAGATGCTGGAGGGGCTCTGGAGAGATACGCACAATAACACACTGTTGGTGGAGCTCTAGACTTGTATAGCCCCTCTGGAAAGCAGTATGGAGAATCCTTAAAAAATTAGGGATGGGTCCACCAAATGACCCTGCTATTCCACTCCTGGGTATCTTTCCAGGGGACTTAGAATCAGCACATTACAGTGACACAGCAATATCGATGTTCATAGCAGCACAATTTACTATTGCTAGGCTATGGAAACAACTCCGGTGTCCCTCACAGGAAGAATGGATCCAAAAACTGTGGTATATTTATACCATGGAATATTATATAGCAATTAGAAACAATGATATTGCAGCCTTCGAAGGTAAATGGATGGCTATGGAAGAGATCATGATGAGTAAAATCAGCTTAACCCAGAGATCTAAGGATCGATTTTCGCCACTCATCTGTGGAGGTGGGGACTAGACCCTGGACAATGAGAAAGTTGGTCTAGTAGCACGAGTTAAATCCAGATAAGATGTAATGCTTTACAATCTAATACTTTTTTTAGAGTTATAGTGGGACGGGGAAGGGAGGGATAAGGGAGGGTAACTGGGGGGGCACTCCTGGGAATAATTGCAATATCCAGAATATATACACATTTTGTATTATTTTGTTAAAATCTTGTAGGTTGTTAAAAAAAAAACCTCATAGTCAGTGTGAAGGGAATTTAAACTCATCAGGTATACCCACAGATAGTTCTGACAGTGTGTGGCTCTCTTCTTGTTTTTTTAAATGTAAGTATGTGAGTTACTTAAGTTTCTTTCTGTATGAATAGTAAAAATTTATATCCTTCACTATTAATTAACCCATTGGGAAGAGTGCTGATTTAAATTTTCTATGTCTTTTTCTATTTAGGATCTTTGGGGCCTACAGCATGGATGTGATCACTTCAACATCCTTTGGGGTAAACGTTGATTCCCTCAACAACCCAGATGATCCCTTTGTGGAAAATGCCAAGAAGCTCATAAATTTTGATTTCTTTGATCCTTTGCATCTCTTATTAAGTATGTGAACTTGTATGTGTGTCTTTCCATCATTTTTTATTATTTCTTTCTTTTCTCTGTCTTTAAAATAATAGCGTTATGGAGACCTTTTTGTGTTATAATTATCCCATTTAATTAGTACAATAAAATGTGTTTAGTAGAAAAATATGTGCAGCCATCACTGGTCACCATGTGTCTACTAAGAAACATGATTTTACTATCAACTCTGCTATTATCCACAAGTCTAAGAAACCATGAATCTATTTTCTAAATATATATTTGCCTGTCCTGTGCATGTCATAGCAATGGAATCCCATAGTACATGGCTTTCCATATCTGACTTCTTCCGTTGATCATTATATTTTCAAATTGTTCCATCTTAAAAGATGACTGAGTACTTCATTTTTTTATGGCCAAATGATATCCCATTGTACATATACACTCTTCATCCCTTTACCATTTAATTGTCATTTGTATTGCTTCTATTGTTTACAGTGCTGTTAATGGATATTGTTTTCTACGTTTGTATTTGAACACCTGTTCTAGTTCCTTTGGATATATATTCACCAATGGAGTTGCTGCTGTATATGGAAATTATATGTTTATATAATTAAGTAGCCATCAGTATGTTTTCCACAATAGCCACATCCAGTTTAAGTTCCCATTTGGAATGCCTAAGATTTTCCATTTCTTATTTGTCCAACACTTACCATTTTCTGTTGTTTTGTTTATAGCCATCCCCCCTTGGTGTACATTGACATCACATTGCGGTTTTCGTTTTAATATATGTAGTGCTTATAATGTTGATCAACTTTGGCCATTTTCATGTCATCATTCTCTAAAGATCTTCTCAAGTTCCTTGTCTGCATATTGTGAAACTCTATACCTGTTTGAAGGTGAAATGTAAGGTTTCTTTTTGTATTCTAAGTACAAAATCCTGATCAGAGAAGTGATCTCTATTTTTTTCTCCTAAACCATAGGTCTTATTTACCTTTAAGTAGTGTGCTTGTAAATACAATCTTGTTACATTAATAATACACAGTTTATATATTTGAATTGCCTTTCTTTAGCTCTGCAATCCAAGAATGATTTCAGATATGAGATTATAAAGGGTAACTTTTCTGCTTAACTCCCAAGAGTAGGTTCAATTTTAGATTTATGTTTATATCTTTTACCTATTTTTAGTTAGAAGTTTTAATTCAGGATGAATTCAGGCTTCAATTTTATTATTTTGCATACGTCTATCCAGATGAACCACTAACATTTGTTGAATAGAGTAGTTTTCTCCCATTTTATTGTCATGGCACTTGGACAAAATTATTTGGACTGTAGATACATGATATTATTTCTCATCAACTCTATAATTCTCTCAGAGCTTTTGGGTCTCTGAATTTTAGGATCACATCATGTAAATAGTTATAATTGCATTGTCTTCTTCACATCCTTTTTGTCTGTTCCTTTGTATTATTTTGCTTACTGAAATTTCAAGTAAGATATTGAATAGGAGTGATTAGAGTGAACATCCTTGACTTGTTCCTGATTTTAGAGGAAATGCTTTTAGTTTTTCCTTGTTCTGTATTCTGTTCACTTTGAAATTTTTACGTATAGTCTTTTTGATATTGAGGTCAGTTCCTTACACCCTTAGGTAATTCAGTGTTTTTTAATTGCCACATTATATTCATACAAAATTTTGAGGTTTATTTTGATATAATTAGAAGTATGGAATATAATTTTTTCCAACTCAGTCCTCAGTATTTCCCCTATCCCTCTCTTCCTCTCTCCCCTGTTCCTTTTTTTCCTATTCCAGTGGTCTCTGTTTATTTGTAACTCTTTTTTGTTAATTCTTTATGGATGTGAAAAAGGGTGAATTTCAGTGTGGTATATTTTTATATGTATATAGGAAACTTTAGTCAGATAGATTGCACCATTTGGCTCTTTTCCCATCCATCCTTCCTCCCACTCAATTCACTTCTGATTCCCTGTCTCCTTTCCATTTTCATGGAATTCTTCAAGCTTTTTTCCCCTTCTTTTTTTCTTGCTTCCATATATGAGAGAAAATGTTCAATTCTAGTCCTCTCAGTATAGCTTATTTTAGGCCTCCAACTCCATACATTTGCTAGAAAATGACATATTTTCTTTCTTTTGGGAATGTCAGTTTTTTGATTAAGAATAAGTGCTGACTACTTTCAATGGCTAATTGTGCTTCTAAAGAAATTATTGTGTGATGTTTGATTGGGATTGTATTTATATAATTAATAAATTACATCATGAAATTCAAATTTTGAGTGTGTTCTTGAATATGAAGTATTTGCATTTTATTAAGGAGCTAAAGGTGAGTGAGGTGTGTTGAAATCACCCAGTATTTTTGTAGTTGAATTTTTTGGATACTTTATGATAAGTAATATTTATTTAAGTAATGAGATGCACTGACTTTTGGAGCATAAATATTTGCTTCCATTATATCTTTTTGTTGTAATCTATTTTCCAATATGAAGTGAACTTCTTTATATTTTTTAATTAATTTTGACATAAAGTTTGGTTTGTCAGATATGATAGTAGCTACTCCTGATTGCATTATGGCTCCATTTGCATGAAATATCAATTTCAATCCTTTTACTTTCAACTGTGGATGGCTTTCCCTGAGAGTTGTGTCTCTTGTAGAGAGCAGGCAGTAGGGTCTTGTTTTAAAATCTGTTCTGCTGTTCTATGTCTTCTAATTGTAGAATGAGACTATTTACATTCTGTGTTATTATGGTTAATATTAATTATTTCTTGCATTTAAATTTCATGCTAATATTTAATTCACTCTTAATTTTCATTTGCTTACTTACTCTTCAAATGAGATACATTGCTTCTGGAGCACTGTTCCTTTTTTAACCTGTTCTCCATGTGCAATTTCTTTAAGTATTTCCTGTAAGACTGGCCCAGTAGTCATCAATTCTCTTAGTTTGTAGTTATCTTGAATAGGAGAATGGAGTGGTAATGAAAGAAAACAGGAATTGAGATATAATTCATTTCATTTTCAAAATACACAAAATTAGAACTATAAAAACACAAAATGCGAGACACTGGGAATTTATATGAAGCAGTTATTGCAATAACACACATAGAGGTTCAGTTTCTTTGGTTGAAATTTGTAATATGCAGATATTTCTATCTGGTGTTTTGATTGCAAGAAACTCCCAAATATGAAAGATTTTGTGTAACACAAATTTCATGCTTTTGGTTTATTCTCACTTCTCACCCAAACTAGTCAAACATTTTGGAAGGGCCTGTGCTCATCTCTTCCCCCTCTTAGCATAGTAGCATCTGAGGTGGGAGTATTGTCTGATGAAGAAAGATTTCACTTCAAAAATGTTTATGTTATTGTGACTGGAGTGGGAGATAAGTCCTGTAGGGTTGTTGGTCAGACCTCTCAGTGAACAGGATCTGGAATGTGTTGCATTCCTAATTCTAAGATCATATCCTGTCGGGGAGGTATGCAGAAAATTTCAAGCTGTGTTTCTGATACTGATGGGAGTTGTGGAGTTGGCACAGTTATAGTGCTATGCTCCCATTGGTACAAGGTTTTCCACCATACCCTGATATGTCCTGTTTTCACCTTCTGTCACCCAAGAGCAGACTGCTAATTTCAAATGAAAGTGCCTTTCACTCTTCAACTTGTGGACTGAAAGACAGGCAGTTGCTGCTCCAGTTGCCCCTTCTCTTCTCCTGTGTTGCAGTCTCACTCCAGTGTCCAGATTATGTATCAGTCACAGCAAATGGCAGATATATCCAATCTCCCTCTTAGGAAGTGTTAAAAGTGTGTCTTTTAAGCTGTTTCTGCTTCTTCAGTATCACACTTTGCTGGAGACTCTTAAGTCTTTCTATTGAGCTAGCTTATCTTGCCATATCTGAGTTTATTTTCTCCTCAGATGATAATTTTATTGAACAGCAACACCACTTTGCCCTAAAGTGGGTGGGAAACCTTTTGCCCCCTTGAGGAGGAGCTCCCACTCTTCCACTGAGCCAATGCACACCCAGAGCTACTGACATCTGCTCCATGTATTAATTCTCATTTTATTCTAGAAAATTATGTCGTTGGTTTCCCCCTGATCTCTTGCTCTCTCTGTTGCCAGCAATCATTTTCTGACAATCTTCCTACCTCAATATGCCCCTAGAGAAATAGTGTTTTCTTCAATCTCCAGGTATTGATACAACATTATGGGTTCTGCTGATTCACCATTTTTTTGTGACCTCCAAATCATACTTATTTATTGTATTTAATCCTTTTAATGGTGCTGGATTTCATTGCTAATATTCTGTTGAGATTTTCCATCCCTAATTATAGGATATATCAGTGTGTAGTTCTTTTGTGTTATCTTTGTATTAAGTCTTAGTATGAGGTTAACACAGGCATTATATTGTTCACTCTATTCTATATTTATAAAAGTGTTATGTATTTCTGTAAATGTTTGTGAAGAATTGAAGAGTTGGAATTAGTCCTTTCAATATTTGGTGGAACTATCCCCTGAACACCTGGATTGAACTTCTGTTTGCAGAAAAGTTGTTAGTTTCTAATTTAGTCTCATTGTGTGTGGTAACTATGCAGATTGCATATTATTTTGTGTCAGATTGTATTATATCTTTCTAGGAATTTTTCAATTTTATTTGTTATGTAGTTTTTATGATTTTTCTGATAATTCAGCTGTTAAGGTATCTTTGTGTTCCTTTCTATGTTTTTAATGCCAGTTTAATTTCCTGTCTTTCCTTTTGGATTCTAGTAAGTGCTGTCTTTTTTATTTTGGGTGTCAATCTAGCTAATATTTTGCCAATTTTGGTGGTATTTTTCATAGAAATAGTTTTCATTTCCATTAATTTCTTCTACTGATTTTATTTTCTATTTGATTAGTTTCCACTTTGGTCCTTAATATTTTCTTCTTTCTGTTTCCTGTAGGTTGTGATTGTTACTATTTTCTTTATGATTTATTTTGTAAAGTTTGATTATTCATTTGATATTTCTGTTTTTATTAATAGATATGCATTTTCCTCAGCAATAATGGATTTTTCTCCATCTCATTAGTTTGATATATTTTGTATTCTTTTTTTACCATTCAACACAATATCTGTTTGCCCTTTATATATCTTCTTTGATTCATTGGTCATTTAGGTGTATTTTGCTATGTTTACACATAGTTTGAATTTTCCATTTTTCCTTCTAGTAATGATTTCTGGATTCATCACATAGTGTTTGAGGAACATGTGTTCCATCAGTCTCATCCTGAATGCTCTTTCTTAAACAGCATGATTAACTGTAACACCAGATTAAACCCTAATTTTATTCAAAGAGACTCTAATCCAATATATAAAGGGTTAAGATGTCAGGATATTTCATCCTGCTCCTTTGGTCACTCCACTAAGGCAGAAGGGACACTGATCTTACTGCTATAGTGTAGGCCCTATGTCTGACTTTGTCACTCAGCCAGTGTCCTGGAAGCCCAATCACAGGCCGCAGAAGGAATTGCTCCTGTTCAGGAACTCTTAGGACTTTTACTATTCGATTGGTAGAAAAAATGCAATTGTTTATGTAAACTTTGCGCTTCATTGCAGTTTCCTTTATTTTTTTTCTTTCTCCTTTAGCACTCTTTCCATTCTTGGCTCCAATTTCTGAGGCATTAAATATCACCATATATCAAAGAGATGCCACAAAATTTTTTAAGGAAGCTGTAAAAAAAATAAAAGAAAGTCGCCTTCAAGAGAAACAAAAGGTAAAATCTGGTGGTGGTTACTGAAGGATGTTCAATTTGGTAATTGATTTGACTTTGTGTTTATGAATTTTGTACTTCTCTGTATATATTTAAGAGGTAGAGGAAGAACTCTTTGCTGAGAATACTAGAGGCTTTGAAATTTAGGACAATAAAATATTTAGTGGCTATGAATAAAGATATAGGAGTGAATCAGAAAGGGGTTGGATGGGTAGCTCAGCAGTGGAGTGCTTACTGAGCATGTGTATGGACATGGGTTCTAACCCAGTGCTATGTACACAACTAAGTGTTGGAGAAACAAAGGTCAGATGAAAAAATATATAATATGGATTCTCTCCTTCTCTCTCTCTCTCTCTCTCTCTCACCCTCTTTCTTAAAATAAAATAAAATAAAATAATGAATTGGAGAGAAAGCATTTACAATTTTATTATAGGTATGGAAATTAGTATGTCATGGCATAAATGTTGCTGATGTAAATACTCCCACAGGTCTCCAAAAGAAATTCTGGTATATCATTGATTAGAATGTAAGTTAGCAGAGCCATTTAGGAAAGGTGTATTGAGAACGCTCAAAAATAAAATACACGGCATGGAGAGGTAGTTCAGTGGTAGAGCCATTGCCTGGAATATGCGAGGATATAGATTCAACCAACAGCATCACATACACAACTCAGTCCACGGACAAAAACAGATGAAAAAATAAAATTAATTTTCTTTTAAAACCAAATAAAAACTAAAATATACCAAAGACACACTGTATGATGCAGTAGTCCTAATGCTGGTTATGTAGCCTTAGAAAATGAAATAAGTATGCTGAAGTGATATTTGTACTACCATGCTTGTTATGACACTATTTTAAAATTATTCATATTAATTGAGCCAAATTTTTTATTAGTTGACTATGGAGTTACAATTGAGGGGGAATCATTATCAAACAATCAAGAACAAATGTATATATTTACATAGCAAACCAAGGCTGATGCCATGTCATGGATGCCCCCCTTGTGTTCCCCATGGTTCTATGTTTCCCCCAAAAGAACCCCTGTGTCAAATCTTATGGAGGTCAGAGATCTCCTTCTGAGATGATTCCCCCATACTCCCTCCCTCCATAACCATCCATTTACCTTCAAAGGCTGCAATATCATTGCTTTTAATTGCTGAGTAAAATTCCATGGTATATATGTACCACAGTTTTGGGTAAATCAAATTTTCAGAATCTATAATACATTATATTATTTCTTTAAGAGCTTGTGTGATTGACAAATAAATTTCTGAATTAAAAAATTAGAGGGCAGGTAATGCTCCCCCACACTGAGAGCCCGGTCCAACTGTAGGATCCTGCGTCCCACTCCTGCAGTGTGAAGTATTTCTCAGGAGTGTCTTGAGGTCACTGGTGGTGGGGTCGTCACCATCTTAGCCCCTCTGAGCCAAAAATTTTTTTAAAAAAATATTCACCATAAAGAAATGTAAAGTGAGGATAGAGATATATTTAAACTGTCATAACATCATACAGCATATCCACGTATCAAAGTAACTTGATATATCAATAGGTACAAGCGAATGTTTTTATATATTAGTTAAAATGATGTTGTTTAAATGGAGGAAAAACATTTTAACACATCACTTCTCTTCAATGGATAAAATTTCTGATGTTGCTTTCACCAGTTATTTTAGACTGGTAAAGAATCATTGTATTTCCAAGTCTGTCACTTTACAATCTCTCCATGGAAGGCATCTTTAGGCTAGCTGATTCTGCTCTATGTCAAACATGGCCCTTCATGACCTGAAGCAGGCAGGGGATTGTTTAGGGATCAAGGCTTTACCTTGGGCAGCCTTAAGGCCAGCACAAAGATGCTTGCAGGTCAGGGAGCCAGAATGGATCCCCCTGTCTCAGTAAAAAGTTCATAGCTTCAAGCCTGGTGTGATCTTTGAAGATTTTTGTCCGAAACCTGCAGGTGAACTCTATAAATGTCAGGAGATTAGTCTGTTTTGTCTTTGGTGAAAAATTAAGGCAGTAAAAAGAAATGAAGCTTAGAAACTCCTGAGCAAACAAGGGCGATAGGAGAAGAAGCCAGGCACTCTCTGGCCAGGAGGCTATATTTAGAAACCAGAAAGCTCAGAATCAGGGAGAGCAAAGACCAGTTGGCAGTGGACATCATAGCCAGTTTTCACTCAGGGAAACATCCTGCTCACCAAATTTGTAGATAGATGTTTTTCTTCAGTAATGACTTAGATAAACTCAACTAGGCTTCTGAAGTTAGAGTCACATTCTGTGCCAGGAAGTTAAGTTCTGCACTCTTAATTTATTTCAGACATATGTTGATCTTCTGTCTTTAAAATATTTATTTCTAGCCTCGAATGGATTTTCTTCAGCTTATGATAAATTCCCAGAATTCCAAAGGCATGGAATCTCATAAAGGTAACCAAAGCTGCTTCCTGCTTTACTGATGGGGAAATTCAGAGGGAGTGATGGTTCTGGAAATGTGCAGGAGGTTCTCTAAGCAGAGGAGCATTTCTGGCAAGTTACAGAAAGATCACACTTGGATATTATATATGGTAGCCTGAGGAAGTCTCTAGAAACACGCATACAGAAACTTTAAAATCTTGAAGTTGATATAAACCAGTATTTCCTTCACCAGTATGGTATTTGTATTCAACTGACTTTCTTATTATATTATTTTGAACCTCAAATTCTTCCATATATCTCCACTGGAATCCCTTTCATGTTGACTCCTGAGTCATTTATTGTTATTCTTAGTTTTTATGATTGTATTAAGAGTTGGTTCTGTTTATTTTGAGAAATTATAAGTCAATAGTATTATTGAGCTGAAAATAATAGAAATTTCCTTTGTGGTCTTTCCCCTACATGTGAATACACTTCATCACTCTTCATTTCCACCATCAGAGAGTTAAATTTATCACAGTGTCTGAACCTGTAGCATCACTCCTTTATCACTCAGAGTTGATAGATTTCATGAGGGTTTGCTCTTGGTCTTGTACGTTCTATGGGCTTTGTTAAACACTCACTGACATGCATCCACACTATAGTAGCAATCATGCATCCTGTGTCCTTTTCATTTATTTTCTGAACCCTTGCTTGATTCCTGATTCAAGATATTCAGTCTTTCTATTCTATTCTACTGATAGCTTTGGAGTCAGTGATTTTTTCAAAGGATTTAATTTGTTTTTTGAAGGAAATGAAATTTAGAAATCAAAATCTGTGATCTTCTTGTTGATTTTTGCTTCTAGATCCTCTCAGAAGACAAAATTATGAAAATGAAACATTTTTTAAAGAGATAAAGCGGGATGGTGAGAGAGAGAAAGACAGAAATAGGGAATCAATTTTATGTAGTTTTTCACCTGGTTTTTGTTGTTCAGATCTTTAGTTTTGTATGTGGTGCTGGGGTTTGAACCTGGGTCATTGTGCATGCCAGGCAAGTGCTGTAATGATTGAGCCACTACTCCAGCTCAAAATGAAACATTTTCATGGTGAAGAGGAAAGACTTTTTCTGTATCTATTCATATCCAGGGAAGTAAACTACTTTCCTAGTTCTGTCCTTCAAAAAATCAAACCTAATTTATTCCTTATTTCTGTGACACAAATACTACTATTATGGTCTAATTTGATGCACCAGTGCCTTTACACAATCATCTTAAAAATTGTGGATGTTGAACAGTTAATTATAGAGATGAGTATTGTACTGAGTTAAGCCTGTTGGTATATTTCTATGTCCAAAAGTATATCTATATCTATTTATCATGTATGTTCTTTGTTTTTGTGGAGTTCTATGATGCTTTCTTTAATGTAGGAAACAGTCTACAGTTCACCTGTTTGGTACAGTGACCAGTAAGCACATGTGCCTGTTGAACACTTGACACGTGGCTATTGCCAATGAGTAACTGAAATGTATTATTGTTAATCAACTAAACTTTAAACATACAGATGTGGCTAGCAGCAAGCATAGAGCTCCAAACCTTGAGTTTGTAGTCTATTTAATGGGATTCATACTTATTGGGATAAAAGGTTTGATAGTTAAATTTTCCTATAACAACATCATAAAAATCATCATCAGTAAATCTGTGGAACTTTTTTTTTATTATTTTTTATTATTTTTTGAACAACCTTACACGATTTTAACAAAATAATATAAAATGTGTATAAAATGTGTAAATATTCTGGATATTGCAATTATCT
>PVKS010051474.1:0-11127 GCA_004027875.1 Aplodontia rufa | reverse complement strand
TTGGTGTTTCCCTCTTGCAGATTTTAATGTTCTTTCCTTGTTTTCTCTGTTATATTTTTTGAATATGATTTTTCTTGATGAAATTCTCATTTGATAAGGTCTATTGGGTGTCCTATATGCTTCATAAATGAGCATGTCTGACTCATTTCTGATATGGAGAAATTTTTCTTTATTTAGTTGTGAATTTTTTCACACTTTTAGTTTGAATTTTGAAATTTTCATCTATCCAAGTTATTCTCAGAAAATTTCTTCTGATTTCATCCCAAACTTCTTGGAAATTCTGATCATACCTGGAATTGTTTCTTTCTTTTCTGTCATCTGTATGTTCAATCTTACACAGCCTGCCCTCATTATCAGATGTTCTTTCTTCAAAAGTTTAGTTTGTGTTTTCCATAAAAACTAGTTTGTTATTAAATTCATCCATTGAGGCTTTGATTTGGTTGACTAAGGACTTAAAATCTAAAACATCCCTTTTAAGTGTATCCATTTCTTTTTAAAATTTTTTTTCATCTTCTAGGTTTGCTCTCTTATTTCTTAGATTTTATTTTAGGCCTTTGACTGTTTTAGTAATCAGGTCTTTGATTGTTTCTGCTAGGTTTTCACCCCATTCCCTATCCATGGATTCTTTGGTTAGGGAATTGTGGGTTTGAAATTTCTAGCTTGTTTCCTCATCTCTGACAGACTTTGGTTTTGATATGCTCAGATGCTTAGAACCTTTATGAATTCTGTACTCTATGATACAGGCCTGGGATTAAATTCAAGCCCAGGTACTCTCAGGCTTGCGGTACTCCAGGCCACCTTGCAATTCAGATGGTGGATTATATTCTCTCTTTTTGAAAAGCAATATAGAGCCATGGCTCAGCCGTACTTTGGATTTTTTGATACCATCCCCAGCAACATCTTTCCGAGTGTGCGGGTGGTGCTTCTTCTGTACTTGTGCTAACTTCTTTTCAAAGTGTGTTCACTAATACCTTTGAACAATCACAAGCTCTCAAATGTAGGGACCCTGAGGGATTGTTCTTGTGCTTTCCCATTTCCTTTCATGCATTATAATGCACATGAGTTTGGCTCAGAAACACATGCTACCTGGGAAGTCGGAGGAGAGGAAAAAACTTCACCATTCAGGGTAAGGGATCAGGCAGGGCTGGGGTTCACAGAGGACTCTGATTTCCATCTGAAGCTCAAAGAATATTTTGGGGTTTTGGTGGAGGATTCCAGAAGAAAATGCCAAGAAGTGGTCTGAGGTCCTGATTGTGGGTTCTCAGAAGAGGAATGTCTCCAGATATTTGGTCCTTAGTCAAGTGACCCTCACTAAGCCTTCCTTCATGTTGGGATAATCAGGGGAGCAGTGCAGACCTCTGAAGGACTCTGAGAAGAACCTGGAGGCTGAGTTTTAATCCTAGGACATAGGATCCTAGGGGGAGAATCATAGATGTGACTGTTCATTTCATATGCTGTGATTTCCTTTAGCATCGGATATGATATGACTAAGAACATCAAGTGTGTACCATATAGGCAAAACTCTGAGCAACTGCTGGTAAAGTCTTACATTGGCCCCTGTGCAAGTCAGGTTTAGGAATCAAGGGCTCCTGCCCATGCTCCATGCATGTCTGTGTGTTGTTTGGGTGGACATGTGGCCCCTAAGAAACTGCCTTGTTCCCACAGACAGTGCCCTGGTCATGTGCAAGGAAGGTCTTGGCTACTATAGTTTATTTCTTACCGTCCTTTTCCTTTCTGGAATGTTCCTCTTCACACTCAAACCTATCATTGTGAGATTGTATCAGGATCCCCCATTTTTTCTTGATCATAGTTGTGGCTGCAGGGAAAGGATGATCTAAGCTGGGAATTGATCTTTTGCTTCTTACTTTGTCTCTGGGAAAAGCATCTATCTTCCTCTAGGGGTCTTTGAGACCCTATGTTTTGAATCAAACCCAAAAATAAGAGTGGCAGAAAGTGGAAAGTTGAAAGAGGAAAAGGGGTGGGATGTATTTTTGTAAATAAACTTCTCTATGGATTCGTGGACCCTGGTGGGAATCCCACATATCATCTTCTTATGAAATATTATTGTATATGGACTGCCAATGACTTTCATTTGCCAGCATCAAGGAAGGAAATATCCTGGGTGGTATTGAGGCATCTCTCCTTACCCATCTGTGGTGCCTAAGCTCTGTGTGTTTTTTGTTGGTGGGATTTCTCAGGTATAGGCAATGCCTGCTGGAAAAGAATGCCATGATCTGTGCACAGTGCCAGGAAGCTGCCCCTCACTGATTTCCTCAAACTTCTGCTCAGGTGTACTTGAGGGCATCTTCCAGTTGTTTCTGTTGTAGGCTGACCTTTAAGATACTTGAATTTCTCTCTGAAGGATTTCCCATGTAACTTTTGAGGGCTTTCCTCAAGTCAGACCCCAGAACATTATCTGGAAGCCCCATTCAGTCAATCAACACATGACCAATTCGGTCAATCTTTCTAGTAGGTCTCTGTCCCTTCTTCCATCTGACCTCTAGAAGAACCATTTCTGTGATTGTGCCATGGAGGCTTCTGGGTTGGATCCTGTTGTGACCCTGAAACAAAGATATTCCTGAGAGACTCTGATTGCTCTTTGAGTCAGTGAGCTCTCTAATTTTTTTTGGAAGATTCATCAGTGGTAGGGATGAATAGACCCTGCAGGGCAGGGCACATAAGCGTTTGACATGCCTCTTTTGAAGGTGGTGGTCTAGTATCTTCAGAACCTCATTTGAGAGGACTGTATTTCCCAGAAGGATGGAGATGGGAACATGAGCCTTGGAGGACTGCCCAATCACTGTGAAACTGGGAGCTGGTGAACAAAAGACTTCCTGGGATTTTCCAACCATGGAGGGTAATTCCCTCTTGCTTTCCTGTGTTTTATTTTGTAACAAATTGTATTCTAGGTCATGAACTTGAGATTGCAAGAGAGATGGTGCCTCGTTCTGAGGCTCGTGATGGCAGGTGACATCTTCTCCATGCCTGTGTCCAGGTTTTCTCCTCTAGCATCTTGCCATTGTCTCTCATGGTTTTGGGATCTTCAGTATTCCCAGTAGAGGCAGCTCTTGTTTTCACTAGGCCTCTGCCCTGCACAGATGATGATTGGGGGCTGACCTTTTCCTGGGAACCTGCTTTGCCTTTGCATTTGATATAAGGATAACCCCATGGAAAACAACAGTTCGTTGGATTTCTGAGGTTTGCACGAGGAGGAGGCTGTCCCTTCACGGAACGGACTGAGCAGCACTTGCTCCCAAGTACCTCCTCTAATGTCCCATATTGACAGTAGTGGCTCCTCCTTCTGGATGGGCATATCCCCAACCCTGCATGCCCTCCACTAACCTTGACTGTTCTTATCTTGGCCTTCTGCAAGTCAGTCTTAGGAACTGAGGGCTCCTGCCCATGCTCCATGCATGTCTGTGTGTTGTCCAGGTAGACATACGGCACTTAGGAAACTGCCCTGTTCCTGTAGGCAGTGTCCTGGTCATGTTCAAGGAAGGTCTTGGCTACTGCAGTTAGTTTCTGACAGTATTTGTCTGGGATGTTGTGTATCACACACTCAAACTTACTATTGTGACATTGTGTCAGGATCTCCTGCCCTTTCTTGACCAAAGTTGTGGCAGCAGGGAAACGATGATCTAGGGTGGGAGCTGAAGATTTGGTTCTCACTTTGTCTCCAGGAAAACCATTCCATCTTCCTCCAGGAGTCCTGGAGACCCTATATTTAGAATCAACTCGAGAAATAAGGGTGGCAGAAATCGGTACCATGTAGGGTAATCCCTTCTTGCTTTCCTGTGTTTTTTTGGTAACACATTATATTCCAGGTCATGTACTTGAGGTTGCAAGAGAGATGGCACCTCATTCTGAGGTCCAAGGAAATGCACTCCATAGAGCTTACACTGCTTTTTAGGTGACAGCAGGATTGTGAGTGTGGATCTAGGCTGGGGCTGGGAACAGACAGGAGAGAGATGTTGGGACTGAGCCTGGGAAAGTTTTTGAGCAAGGTTGGAGGTGGGCTGTCAGGCAGGGATTCAGGTGGGTTACAGGGAAAGATTGGGGCTTCCTGTGATAGGATGGTGCTTCACGTTGTAATGAAGCAGGCTAAGGCTAAGCAACAGTCTTGTGGGGCAGGTATATTTGGGTTCAGGAACTTATGGTGTAATGATGGGAGTTCTCAGAATAACTGGGTAAAATTTTGCAGTAATTGATCCTAAAAGGTCACAGGATATTGGCCCTGCAAGTAGAACTGAGGACCCTCTGCTTTAACTTTTCTGCTCCATAAGTGAAGGGAGACCACTGAGTCCTGCTCAACAGCAACTGACTAGCATTTTGCCTGAATAATATAGTTGATAGTCTGTCTTCACTTGTTCCAGAAGGGATCCTGTTTTTGTTTGTCTTCATCAGTAGCAGCTGCAGCCAGAGGCACTTGGCTCACTTGACACCTGCGGGTTAGAATTGGATGGGACAGGGTTTCCTGTATGGCATGGATGGGAATCGTTTTGATCTTTCAATTCAAGAACATCTGGGGGCTCTCTACCTATTTTGTTTCCAGTAATATAATTCTGTCCAGCAAGGCCTGATTTGTGGCTGTGAGACTTGAGCCAACTTACGTTGGAAAAGACAAACTTGATGAGATGCACCTGGCCAGATTCTGCAGACAAAGTCCTTCATTGAACTGAGTTCTCTCAGAGTTCATGGGGGGCAAATGGAGTTCATGATGGCAGGTGACATCTCCTCCATGCCTGTGTTCAGGTTTCTCCTCTAGGATCTTGCCATTGTTTGCCATGAGGTCTTCAGTATTCCCAGTAGAGGCTGCTCTGATTGTTATTAGGCCTCTGCCCTGCGCAGGTGATGATTGGGATCAGACCTTTTCCAGGGAGCCCTGTTGGTCTTTGCATTTGAGGCAACGACAAAGCCATTGAAAACAACATTTCATGAGCTTTCTGAGGTTTCCACAAGAATGATACTGTCCCTTTACAGAATGGACTGAGGAGGACTTCCTACCCAGGATCTCCTATAATTTCCCATATGTAGCTCCTCCTTCTGGATCGGCATATCCCCAACCCTGTATCCCTCCACCAGCCTTGCCTGTTCTGGGTCTCAGAGTGGTCATTCTCTTAGCAACTGCTGGTAAAGTCTTACATTGGCCCCTGTGCAAGTCAGGTTTAGGAATCAAGGGCTCCTGCCCATGCTCCATGCATGTCTGTGTGCTGTCTGGGTGGATATGTGGCACCTGAGAAACTGCCCTGTTCCCACAGACAGTGTCCTGGTCATGTGCAAGGAAGATTTTGGCTTCTATAGTTTGTTTCTGACCATCCATTTCCTTTCTGGAATGTTCCTCTTCACGCTCAAACCTGTTATGGTGAGATTGTGTCAGAATCCCGTGTTTTTACTTGACCACAGTTGTGGCAGCAGGGAAAGGATGATCTAAGATGATCAATTATTTTTTTCATAGAAACCTTTACTCTTTTTTTAAAAGAGGGAGGGGGGCAACTGAGAGAGAGAACCAATTTTACTTAGGTTTTTCATCTGGTTTTCATTGCTCCAACACTTCATCATGTACATAGTGCTGGTGTTTGAACTAGCATCCTCACGCATGCCAGGCAATTTCCATAACCGCTGAGCCACTGCTCCAGCCCAGAAACATTTAGTCTAAAAGGCATTTAGGAAGACTAGGGGGAAATAACTGATCTACTGTATTTAACTAGAAACAGAAGTCGTTTAATTATGTGACAGGAGAAATTAATTTTCTTGTAAATATCTGTAACATAAAAAACAATCTCAAATGTGAAATATCATTGTTATGATTAGATTGGATAACCAATTTGATTTATAATAAAAAACTTTTTCATTAAAAATAAACTCAAGTTTGTATCTACATTGTTATGGTTTGGATGTTATTGAAGGAGTATTCAGAAGTGAAATCATTAGATTATAATATTTGTAACCTTATCATTACATTTTAGTTTGAATGAACTGAGTGGTAACTGTAGGCAAGAGGGACATGGTTGGAGGAGGTGGGTCATTGGAGATATATCCTGGAAGGGTTCATCTTAGCTCTAGCTCCTTCCCATCTCCCTCTCCCCCAACCTCCACCTGCTTCCTGGCTGCCATGAATGGAGCATTTGCCCTCCACCACAACATTCTGCCATGATGTTCTGCCTTGGCCTGGGCCCAGACACATGGAATCAGCTGATCATGTACTAAATCTTCAGAGCTACAAGCTAATATAAACTATCCCTCCTCTATATTCTTCTTGTTGGGAATTTTGGCCACAGATAATGCAAATCAAAGTACACATGTACAGCTTTCCACTCTTATAATTTTTTCATGTTATATTTACTGTGTGATTATGGGAATGCAATATTTTCCACTGATTTTTTTAAGGTTACTTCTTGTATGGAGTTGGGTGAGGAACAGAATGACATCACTATGTTAACTTAAAGAACTGACCGTCAAATGATAAAGCTCACTGATTTTAATCACCAGTGGTATGTACCTGTTTTTTGTTTTTTCCTTATACGATATATATCATGAGAATATGATTGACACAGACACATAGCATGTCGTCTGATTGATGGATAGCAAGGTATTTAAATGGACATTTGCCTTTTAATCATAATATAAAAAATGGGGTACACCACACATGCCAAATGGTAATTGTGAAAGATGAGTATAGGAAACAGGGGGAGTTTTATTGTTCTTTGTGTATGTTTAAACATTTTTGTAATAACATTTCTTTTTAAAGATGTTGACTGCATCATGAGAGGAGAGAAAGACCAAAGGGAATGGTTGGCAAGGTTGAGTCAACGTGTCAAAACTAGATTTGATCTCTCAATAAAGACACTTCCTGAAGTGTAATTCCTTTGAGGTTGGGACCATGGAAGGATAATTTTTGGTATAACAGGAAGAACAAAATGAAAGAGGGATTGATAGTTTTTGAAGGTTTTTTGATGACAAGTTCCCATCTGAATGACTTCCACTTTCTCTGTGATTTATGAGTCCAGTACATGTGCTAAGTGGAGATGACCTCATTTTGAGGAACATGCAGAAGGTTTGAAATAGATATAATAAAGGAGGAGAGTGGACCAAGGAATCAGTGACCTAAGTTCCATTGGACATATTGACTGAAGTAAGCACAGTATAATTTGTGGAATGAGTAAGTGAATTATTTCCATTTAGTATTGGTGCATATCATTAATTGATGGTAGTTTCAGTAGATTTTTAAGATTGAAATCCAATAGTGATCAGTCACTTATAAGAAGATGTTTCTGGAAAAGTCAGAGTTTTGGGATTTTTGCCAGAAGAGGAGGATTAAATGGGGCTGTACTAAGTCATTTGGAGCAGTGCTATTTAAATGTAGATTGTCTGAGAGGTCTTGACACTTACCTTGAAGACGGGGGAAAGAAACTGTATAGATGAGTTAAGTGCAAAAATATAAGGACCCAGAGTTGAAAAGCTGATAAATTGAGAACATAAGCTGGAAGGATAGGTGAGGTCAAAGGGTAGAATGTCAGGCTATATTACTCCAATGGCAGAGGTATTCCTGGTGTAAGTTCTAAGATGTGTCTGTAAATGAATTAAAATGCAGGTGAATAAAGGACACTTAGATGGGTTGAAAAGGTCAAGTTGTTAGCAGGTCTATACTCATGGATAGTGGAGACCTCCACTGATTTCCTACCTCTGCAAGTCCCTCACTCATGGGACACCCACCACCTTTTTTCCCTTCTGGATCCTCTGCAGAATCAACTTCTAAATCTGAAACACTGAGCTTTAGTTACTGCCAATCAAAGGCATAACTCTAGAGTAAAAGAAGTGTGGTATAGCGAGGGGTCTGTGGTACATATATATTTTTCACATCCATTTTTACATCCAAATTTCACAAATGTTTCTTGGGAAAACAGACAACTCAAAAGTCCACTGCAACAGTGAAACCCATTCTTTTGTATAAAAATGCACAATTTTTTAAAAAAAATCCTCCGAGAAACTCAACCCATTTGTGAGTCCCAATCTGTACAGTGCAGTTGTCTTCCCAACAGAAATCCCTCTTTTTTTTTTTTTTTTTAAGAAAATCAATTTTATTTTTTCATTTGTTTTTTTTTCCTTCCTGACACATAGTTGTGTATGGACTGCTGGGGTTCAAACCCAGATCCTCACACATGCCAGGCAAGCACTTCACCACTGAGCCAACTCTCTAGCTCACAGACACCTATTTTTTGTGTGTAATTTTAGTGAAAAGGAAAATTTTGTGCACGTCTGTAAAGAATCCCCAAATATCTGCAACTCTGGTGCATAGACTAGGACTTATCTACAGACTGGGAGCTGCATGTGACAGAGATCTACCATGACTTCAAAAAGCCCATGAAAAATCAAAGATGGCATCTCCATCCTGAAAAGTGAACTGTATACACACTAAGAGTAAAATCTTGAATGTTGACACCCACGTCACTTTCCCAGAAGAGAGGGATGCCATGGTTGACAAAAACGGTGCAAATTCTTAGTGCTGAAAAACAGCCCCACGTACTCCTGCCAGTAACACAGTAAACTCTGCAGTAACCTGATTGGACTCAGTGAAGTGCTGACAGGATTAAACTGCTCAAGGGAGTAATTGTTCATAATGTGGCTGCCTGATCAATATTCGTATCCCTGAGAGCTGGCTAACCTTTAGCTTGACAAAAAAGTCAAGTCCAGGAGGCTTGAAAAAGTTACCAAGGAGGGGAAACTGTACCCTTCAGGATTTTCCAGTAGGGAACTCACAATGACAAGTTCAAAGTACGTTTCTGAAATAAATTAACAATTCCTTTATAAGAGTTTATGCAGCATTTATCCTGCTTCTAGACACCATCTCCCATGAACCCAGAACCTACTGCAGAAAACCCCCCGAAGGCTTTGTTTTTTAAATTTTTTTTAGTTGTAGATGTACATACCACCCTTTATGTATTTTTTAGAGAGAGAAAGGGAGAGAGAGAGAGAGAGAGGGAGAGAGAATCAGTTTTTTCTAGTTGTTCATGTGACTTACTTTACTCCAACACTTTGTTATGTACGTGGTGCTTGGGTTTGAACCCACATCCTTGAGCTTGTCAGGAAAGAGGCATAACCTCTGAGCCACCATTCCAGTCCCACCCCCAAACACTCTTAAATAAGGTTCTAAAAAAAAGAATGACTAAACCATCTGTTCTAAAAATTCTTCCTTTCCATGACTTTCTCCTTAGGCATGAAGACTGATCTTCCTCACTGCAATGGGAACATGTGGACTGCCACATAATGTCATTAAGGCTAAGATAAAGGGTAGGAACCAGTGCCACCTCCTCAAAGTTCATCAAGGAAGTCAAGATGTTTTGTGGATGCATGATATGCCTTCTTCACTGAGAGGTTCAGTGTGCACCTTTTAGAAGTCTAAAGAGGCAGCCAGTAAAAGCAGAACTAACTTCTCCCCTTCTCTAAGTACAAACTGTAGGTTACCTAAAATCAATGTCCCCAACACAGTACACAGAAGACATAGTCTTATTAGAAAATTTATTGGGAACAATCAATATTTTCAACAAGGAATATACTATTTGGGGGGAACAAAATTTTTTCCCTGGAAATTCTGGAGAAGCCTTTTCTTTTTAGATAATAGAGACAACTTTCCCAGCATAGTGCTTTTCGCAGAGTTAGGTGCAACTGGAGCAACCTGCCCAGTTCCACACCTGCTGATGGGGCCTGGTTGCAGCATGGTTTCCCTGTGGGGTATGAGTGGGGGTGCCTCTGATACAATGGTTTGTCCTGTAGGGTTACAGCTTTCTGGGGCTGTCTATCCCTGTCTTTGACCAATCTCATATTCCTTGTAGGATAATTCTGGCCAATAAGGCCAAGTTCTTGACTGTAGGACTTGGCATTTGACCTTAGAACAGGAAGCCTTGAAGTTAAAGGGATGTTCCTGGATGGGCTGTGCCTCAACAAACAGTCTTACCTTCTGGTGAATTTTCTCGAACCTGATGTGAGAAGAAAGGGCCTTTGGCGGGCAAGTATCCTCCACTCTATGCCTATCTGCTAGTTTCTCTTCCAGGATCTTCCCAAGGTCTGTTATGATTTTCTGAGCTTCACTATTCGTGGTGAAGGCAGCTCTCTTCTTAACTAGGTTTGGGCCCTGCATGGAAGATGAAGAAGAGCTGCTCATTTCCACAGAACTTTCTTGTCCTTTCACTTTTTTACTGGAACAAATCCTTTGAAAAAGATGGTTAATCTGGTTTCTGAAGAGGTTTACAGGAGAAGACTGCTCCTTCTGTGATTGGGCTTGGGAGGACTTGCTCCCAGTTGCCTCCTCGAAATTCCTATTAGCTTTAGGTTGGTGGGGCCTCCTTTTAGGTTG
This sequence comes from Aplodontia rufa, assembly GCA_004027875.1. Taxonomy (NCBI): domain Eukaryota; kingdom Metazoa; phylum Chordata; class Mammalia; order Rodentia; family Aplodontiidae; genus Aplodontia; species Aplodontia rufa. The sequence goes on along the minus strand of PVKS010051474.1, from coordinate 776 downwards.
GCATATACCCAACCCTGCATCCCCTCCACCAAGCTCACATGTTTTGGGTGCCAGAGGGTACTCTCTCTTTGATGCTCTTGGGAAATTCTTGTCCTGGCACTTGCTCAAGTCATATTTAGGGACCCAGGTTTCTTCTTGCTCCTGCTCTGTGCTGCTCCCTCTGTTGGCAAAATGGACTTGTTGCACCTGGGAAGCTGTTGGGTCCCCACCAGACTCTCTCTTGTTGTGAGTCAGTAAGGTCTTGGAAGTCAAGTAATCTAAGGCAAGGGACAAGTTAGTAGAAGGGCCTGGAGCTGAGGCTATGCTCCCTGCACTCCATTTTAAATTTCAACTCATTAAGCAACTGATTGTTAAGATTTAATGATTCAGAATCTTTAGGAAGTGGCCTCTGTTGTGGGGGCCTAGCAGTGGTCAAGATTGTATTCACTTTAATTTTTTGAATATCTGACTCTAAGGAACTTTCTGAGTCCTCAGTTATCATGCTATTAGACTGTGATAGAAGATCACAGAGTTCCTTTGCCTTGAATATCTCCCTGGATTTGTTAGTCAAGGGAGTACCTTCTAAATCCTTAATCGTATTTTGCTGAGACTTTTCATTGTTATCACTGGGACTCGCTTCCTTATTCCCTGACTTAGGTCTGGCCCCAGCTTGCCTTATGGGCAGCTTTGGGCCACATCTATTGACTAGTACAGTCTGCTTTGGTCTATCTTTGTCACTGTAGGGCAAAATAGTCTGTCATCCTGAAATGTCTTGTCACTATAGGGCAAAATAGTCT
>PVKS010051473.1:0-11131 GCA_004027875.1 Aplodontia rufa | reverse complement strand
TAAGATAATGAATGTTTCCTGATGAATTTTAAGTTCTAGAGAAGAAAAGCGAAGTTTAATATGTGATGGTGGTGGTGAGATATGGATTGATCATATAGAGCTATATATTTTTATAATTTATCCTAAGGGTACCAGACTACATGAGAAGATATTAAACAGGAAGGTTACCCTGTTGGTTATATATTTCAAAAATCTTCCGACAGTTAAAGTCTGATCAAGATGAATGGATTGAAAAAAAAAAGATGAACAGAGTGGAAGGGCTCAAAAGTAGAAATAAGGAGACAAATTGGGAGATTGTAAATCATCAGGTGACATATAATAGTACCTTGGAGAATAAGAATAGAGAATTTAGACATTTTCACATTTATATTTTAAACAGAATCTGCAGGGCTTCATAAATGTTGGGATGTGGTGAGGGTAAAAGCAAGGTAAAATCTGGAGTTACATCCAGATTTTTTGGTTTGAAATTCTGGGTGGTTTGATAATGGAATGATTCACTACGATCAAGGAAGAGCACGTGAAAAAGAATTGGTTAAGAGTGTGGTTATGATAACTTGCAGAAATAATAAGTGTAACATTTGTGAAACTAGCAGAGACATCAGTGGTCGTTTGAATATATCAAAAGAGGGACAATTGGAGGAATCCTCCCCAAGTGTAAGCAATAATGCTACTACGTTCTCTAGGGAATTTGTAAGGAATAATAAATTTGAAGGGGTCTTTTTATTTTTGCAACATGCCATGAAAGGTGAAGAATTCTGGAAATACAATATTTTCTTCGTACTGGAAATGACTGTACTTACCCCCACCACCCCTTCCTTCTTATACCACTACAATAGCGTATGGATGGCTGCTTAGAAGAGAAAACTCTGAAAAGGAGATGTTTGTCTGGGATTCACCAGTATATGGGGAAAGCAAAGGAAAGAGCCAGAACCTTGAAACTGATTGTATTTGAGGGACTGGCACAGAAAGAAACACTGTGCAAGGAGACTAGGAAGTTTTTTTTCAAAATTATAGGAGACATTTTCAAAGTGATTAATATTATAGAAGCCAAAGAAAGAGTGTTTCTAGAAACATAGAGTGACTTAATATCAAGGAAGGTGAAGATTAAAAAATGTATTCTCTATTTACCATGTGCTAGGACAATAAAGAATAAAACAGTTCACATCCCTGTCAGAAAAGTGAGAAAGACAAACTCATACTTAGTTACAAATTGTATAACAAGTATTATGAGAAAAGCATGTTAAGAAAATGTATTGGGAAGGAGGTGGGAGGGGTAAGAGTGGGAGAATAGTGTGAGTTCTAGGGGGTAAATCTAATATTAGGAATATATATATATATACACACACACACATTGTTTCATTGGATGCATTTTTCATTGTACAATAACTAAATTTCTTATTAAAAAGAAATAAAATCAGGAAAATGTTTCTAGATAACCTATATTGGTGGAGGTGGTTCCACAGAAAGCTTTACAGGAAAGATGATATTGGTGGTGAGTCTTGAATAGTGATGTGGAACTTACCAGATGAGAGGAAAAAGTGGGATATGCAATGCAAACTCTTGGAGATATTAACAAGTATAATACTTTCAGTAAATGAATGCTTGATGTGAATGCTGGGATCAAGGAGATGGAAAATCTAAGACAAAACTCTCTCACAGAATGTCAAATGCCAAAACAAAATATTTGAGCTTTTTTTTCATATTTTTGGTCCTAGTGATTGAACCCAGAGATTTTCTACTACTGAGCTTCATTCCCACTCTTTTTTATTTTTAATTTTGAGACAGGGCCTTGCTAAGTGATTGGGGCTACATTTGAACTTGTGATCTTCCTGCCTCAGTCTCCCAAAACACAGAGATTATAGGTATGCATCACTCAGCCTGGGTACTTTTTTCATTTTTTATTTATTTTGTTAAAGAAAAACAGAGAGAGAGAGAGAGAGAGAGAGAGAGAGAGAGAGAGAGAAGCACTTATTTAAATTTAGTTTTTCATGTGATTTTGTTCCTCCAACACTTTTGTTGTGCATGTGGTGCTGGGTTCGAACCTGTGTACTCATGCAAGCCAGGCAAGCTCTGTAACTACCGAGCCCCTGCTCCAGCCCCAGTTTTTCATTTTTTAAAAAACTATGTAACATAAGGGCCAATGAAAGTTGTACAATCCTTGATATCAAATATATTTTATTTATAAATACCAACTTATATTCAACCTGTTTCCTAAATAGATTTGAATTATTTTGTTGTTAAGTGTATATCTGCATATATATCTGCAAGATGCTGACAATTTCATAATAAAGTTTCTTTCTAAAGCATTTTCAATTTTTTCACTGTAAGAATTCATTGCAAAGTAAGCACAGAGAAAATTATTCATACATTCTATGTTTCTAAAGAACTATACACAAAGATTAGGTTTAAATGATTGCTTTTGTTCAGTAAATATTGACTTAGGACATTAAATTTTGCACGTTTTCAAGAGTAATATGGCTTCATACAGATACATAATTATTTAGAAGATACATTTCCACACAAATCGTTCACATACACGCTGTGTTCCTTCAAAGAGTTGTAATATCTCTTATCTTATGTGTCCCCAAGATAAATTTTCACCATTTTATTTTGTACCCTCTGATTATTTGTATCCTCTGATAGCTCAAAAAATCCAAGTGATTTTTTCCAATTGCTTTGGGAAGTTTTTCTCAGGTTGGAAATTTTGAATAATGGCTATAAATACAGAAAGTGGATTTCTCAGACCTTTTGCTGTTTGGGTTCTTAAACAAGTTGCAGATGAATTAGTATTTGTCCATGCTTTGACAGCTCAGTCATATTTAGATGACTATACTTCCAAGAGGCAATTTTATTTATTAAAGCAAATATCAAAGGATTCTATGTAGATAATATTGGATGTGAGTAAATATAGCGAGTCAGCCTACACTTTCTTTACTTTAAAAATATTTATCAAAATACCCAAATTAATTTAAAACTTTGGGTAACATTACTAGAAATTGCTTTTCGTTGTATATATACTCTGCTCTTCTCTCCTTAAATGGGGTGCTTTAGAAATAAACATGGTAAGAATATAAAGCATTGCACACATATGGTACTTCATTCCTAAAGAGTGTCACCACTCAACTATTACCAAAGGCTCTGGATATCAAAGAATGTCTAAAAATTTACTGTAGCCATTTTGAGTTCATGCTATCTGATTGAGGATGTTCTAATCAGCTATGTCTATGTCTAGTGAATGTGATGAATTTTTTTGCAGTTTTAAAGAAACTTTATTTTTCATTTTATTATTTCTTTTTAGATATACATGACAATAGAATATGCAATGACATACTTATAAAAGCTTATAGTATAACTCATTCTAATTCAATTCCCAATATTTCCCTTTCCCCTCTCTTCCTTCCACCTTGTGTTCTTTTTAGATAATTCAGACCCCTGTATTTCCCCTCCCTGGCCTATTCTCTTCACTCCTTGAATCTTTCTGTTATTCACTGTTTTAGTCAGCTTTTTCATTGCTGCAACTAAAAGATCTGACAAGAACAATTTTAGGAGGAAAAGGTTTATTTATGGGCTCATAATTTTGCAAGTCTTAATCCATGGAAGGCCAGCACCATTCCTCAGGACTCAACGTGAAGCTGAACATCATGGCAGCAGGCATGACTCCCTGAAGCAGAGCTGAAGGCATCACATTAGGAAGCAGAGCGGAGAGAGAAACTCCACACCAGATACATAATATACTCCCCAAAGGCACGCCCCCAAGGACCCACCTCCTCTGGCCACACCCCACCTGCCTGCTGTTGCCAGTGTATCCCTATAGGGAGATTAACTCATTGATTGAGTTAAGGTTTTTATAACCTACACATTTCACCTCAGCCTACTGGAATTGTCACACATGAACTTTTGCAGGACACCTCACATTCAAACCATAACACTAACTAATAGTTTTTTTTAAATTTAGTAACTTGATGAGATTATGACATGTTCATATATGAACATAATAAACTTAAGTCTGATTCATTCCACAAACTTTCCTTATCTCATCCCTCCTTCTTCTATTTCCTTCCCCTTTGTCTATTTCATTTACTGTATTAATCAGCGATCTCAAAAGAAACAGAACAAGTAGAACAAGTAAAAAGTATATATATATATAATATATAATAATATATAATATATATAATTGTATAATTGTGTGTGTCTATATATATATACATATATATATATAATTCTATCTAACTCACTCTTTCTCTCCCTCCACTTCTCCACACACACATACTAACACACACACACACACACACACACACACTTACTCTGAATATGGATTTATCTTCATTGCCTGCAATGTTTCTTCCAAAACTATCATCTGTCAACACGTAGCATATTTAATCCACTGTCATGATATCTGCACAGCATTTCTTTCGTCCAAGGAACTGACTTCACAGCAAGTGAAATGAGATAATTTGCCTGTGCTATTGGAATTCACTGATTTTTCCACGTTCCCCACCATCCTGAAGCATATGTGTGCATGTGTGTGTGTATGTGTGTGTGTGTGTGTGTGTGTGTGTGTGTATGGATGGATAGACAGATAGATAGAGATACAAAGAAGGAAGGAAATACCATAAGGATAATAAATCACCCAATAATGGATGCTGAGAAAGCCCAGGATTTGTCATATAAAAGCTGAAAAAACAGGAGTATCATAGGCGTAATTCTACTCCAAGCACAAAAGCCTGAGAATGAGGAAGAATGCTGGTATGCATAAGAGTCCAAGGTTCAGGGGGCTGGGGCAGTGGCTCAGTGGTTATGGTGCTCGACTGTCATGCACAAGTACATGGGTTCAAACCCCAGCAACCTACGTACACAACAAAGTGTCAGAGCAACGAAAGCCATGTGAAAAACTCAATAAAAATTGATTCTCTCTGTCTCTCTCTCTCTCTCACTGTCCTTCTCTCTTAAAAAAAAAAAAAGAGTCCAAGGTTCAGAGAAAATGAGAAGCCATGTCCCAGCTCAAGGAGATAGGCAAGAAACAATAGTGGTAAGTTTCTTCCTACTTAAATGAATCCACTGATCCAAATATTAATGTCATCTTTAAACATTCTTATAGTCACACCTAGAAAGAATGTTTAATCTGGGAATTCTGTGACCAGTCATATGTACTTCTTGTCATTTAACAGCAATGCATATCTCCTTAGACAACATTCATGCCCATATAAAGAAAAATCTTAATTCTACATATCATGATACAGTTATGTCCTGCTTAACCAAAAATCCATTTACCCCTTTGCAAGAAGAGATGAAGTCCTTGAGTGAAGTTTATACTCTTCCACTTTCTCTCCTGTACCTTAACTCCTTATATAAAATGAACACTACTATGACACAAAATTAATATACCTTATCCTACATGATAAGGATAATAATAGAAGAAACCCAACAGACACACACACACACACACGCACACACATTCATAGCAAAGTAATAAGGAAATACTCATGACGATTAGTCTCAATTTCTGTAACTGGCCATGCGGTTATGGAATTTATATTTTATAACTGATTAATAATTACCTGCTTCCATTCTTCATTATGTATTACTTTTGCCTTCATTAAGTACCTCAAATGGTCATGATCCTTTACCTGGAGAAGTGAACCAAACCTTAATTCCTGAAGGGGTGAGACCATTCACAAAGCTGCCTAGATTGGGTTGCTATATTTTGCATTGATTTTAATCAGAGGGCATGGCAGTAGTAATTGATGCCCAAAAGAATCACTTGTATTCCATACCCACCATTCTTGACCTCTGTTATAGAGTAACAGTTCAATTTCCCCTTGGTAGCCTGAATCAATCACCCCAGTCAATACCATAATAGTCTTGTTGACTCAGGCATGAGAGAGCTCAAAGAAGCCTAATGGCAACCTTATGTCTCCTGATGTCAGTGTTCCTCCCTCTGGAGCTAAACATTCTAGGCCAGAAGAGCATAAATACACAAAAACAGCAGCAAAAATTTTTCTAGTATGTCACTAGAGGTTAGGGTGAGTGGTACCAATCACCCCATACCTTGATTCCTGAAGCCATCAGTCTTGGCTCTCAGAGAAATGGTACCATGTGTAGAATGCTGATTCAGAGGACATGCAGCCTTCTGGAGGACCCTGCCCCCCAGTCTTGCAAAGTATTGCCACTTAGACGTTGCTATAACAGAATCTTCAAAATGCCATCCGACCGTTCTATCAAGCCAATTACTTCAGTATGGTGGGGAAATGGAAAATAACAGTGAATTCCATGAGCATGGGCAAATTGTTTCTTTTCATTTTTTGTGGAGTTTCTTGGACAGAAGAAATGCTGTGCAGCTCCCATGATGTTGGATTAAGCATGCTATACGTTCTTGAAGGTAATCTGCTGGCTGATCACCTGGATATGATTCCATATTGGTAACTTAGTGTTGTCTCTGTTGCTGGCAGTTTGGGTACTTAGTGACTGTGGCTATATTGACCATGGTGAGTTGAAGCCCATGTTGTTGAGCCCATGTCTAACCTCCATTCCTGTCACAACAGACACATTATCTGTGAGCCTTTTGGATATGACAGGGGTATTAGAGGGAAGAGACTGCCTGGTACTCAAACAATGAGTCATTCTCAACCAATTGATTCTTAAAATTCTCATTTCCTGAGTTCACTTATTGGTGAGCATACACACTGGACACAGATAGAATTATGCCTTTTGCCCATGATTACCAGTCTATCCATATTCCTCTTCTTTGTTACCAATTTTCCAATTGTGTTCTTTCCAATTCTCTGACTATCCTATCAAACTGTTTTCAGCTGCCTTTGAGTGGATATATCAAATGTACCATTTCTCCTTCCCAGCAAAGTTCTGTTCACTGGGAGGGCTTGGCTTCACTATTTTCCATCAAGGATGCCTCTGATAAGGGTATAATACTCCAGCTTTCCACTCTTGTATGGCCCCTGCATAATGTACAGACCCATCTTTAAACAAGGCCCTAATCTTCTCTTCCTGTCAATTGATCTTAGGGGAACTCTCCATGAGGCTCTAAGTGCAGGTTGAAAGAAAGAAGGCAGTGAAACAGGAGTAGGGATCATGGGTATTTTGGTCTCTTCCTCATGTAACTTACTTATTTCCTTGGAGTCTTCTCAGGCCTAATCACTGCCTTTTGATAGTAAGGTGTTGTTCTGCAACCTTGATTTTTTTTTTTTGCTTTTTGTTCAGATAAGTTTGAGTTAATGATGGGCACATAAGTTTACATGGTCACTTGATGATTCACATACGTCTCTATCAAAGTCCACTGGCAGGCCAAGAGGTGATTCTCCAAAGCAGAATAGTTACCTGGAGATGATGGCAGGGTCTGGCTCCAAAATCCTTAAATTCTATGCTGTGGTTTACTTACATGGTCCTGCCAAAGACTCCAAACACTATCTTTATCTTCCAATGCCACATCAAACACCAATGGATCTGTGGGATCATGTGACCCAAGTGCTGGAGTAACTTGCACAACAACATGGCCCTTCAGGCTTCTCTTTCTTGGCTACACTCAAAACTAGTACTTTTTAAGGGTCAAATGTCTTCACTCATCTGTGGAGGCTGGAGCTAAACCCTGACCATTGCGAAAGATGGTCAACTCTCATGTATTAAACCCTGAAAAGGTGTAGTTACATACAACCTAAAGCATTCGTAGAGATGTATTGGGAAAGAGTGGGGAGGGGGGAAGGGACAAGGGTGGGTAATTATGGGGGCCATACTGGGTAAATATAATGTTCAGAATATAAATGTATTATATCATTTCATTGGAAAAATAAAAAATAAAAAAACATTTAATGCTGTGTCTATGAAACCTGGTAAGTTTTGTTTATAGCTGTCAAGTAAATGTATGTAAAACTTCCTCATTAGATAATATTTCAAGTGTTTTATGGTGCTATGTGGTCTTGGATGAATAAATATGTACTTAAAAAAGCTAGTAATTTTTCAAATCACTTGGTAAATAAACTCAAAGTAATGAACCCAAATAAAGTGTATATGTGACCAAAATATACGGAGGGTCACCAGGCATTGTGCCAATGTTGGTTGTAAGAAGAGTCAAATTCAACAGCTTATCCTACATCTTAGAAAGGATATTTTGACATGCTCCATATCACTGGACCGATAGAAGATTCGTTAAAGAAGAAGGCCCTTCAAGTTTTGTTTTAATTTATTTCTGACCCTATGATATGCAAATATTTTACCAACAAGTCTAGAATAGTGATTTCTTGCTTACTTGGTGCAATCTGCTCACTGTCATTGATGTAATAGACACATGTGATATTTTGTGGATAGGAAAGGTAAGTCACCTTGAATTATGACACAGGTCTGGAAAAGTATATATCTTCAGGTAAGAATGTAAAGATATATTTATGGCCTTGACATTTGAAAGCAAACCACTTCATTGGGTTTTGTGGATGGGTAATGGGTGGAAAAGCATTTGCCAGATCGGTAACTGCAAACCAGGGAATGTGTGAATTTGCTCAAGCCGTAAAATTTCATCTGGTACTGCAGCTACAATTGGAGTTACAAACTGGTTAAGTTTATAATATTCCATTGTCATTCTTCAGGGTCCATCTTCTACACAGGCCAAAGGAAGGGGAGAGATGAATGGAGACAAATGGAAATCACAACCTCCACATGTTTTAAATCTTAAACAGTGGGGCTAATCTTTGAAATACCTTCCTGAATATGATATTATTTCTTATTTTACTGTTTTCCTAGATAGAGACAGTTCTAATAGATATGAATTGGCCTTTGCTACCATAATGGCTTTCACTCTGCAGGTCAGAGAACAAATGTAAAGAATCTTCTAGATGTTAAGTATGTCTATTCCAATTATGCCTTCTGACACTGGGATAGGTTCAGGGACCCACTGATCCCTGACAAAGTGCGTGTGGAAGCTCCATTCAAAAACAGAATAGGTCCTATATTCACTCACTTCTAGATGAACAGGCTGCAGAGCTCAGAGGACTAGCAGCTTCTTACCAAACACTTTGCAAGTCCAGTTGTTGACTTCAAATAGAATAGGTGTGGAAACCTTTAGACACCCCTAATGAAATGATGGGAGACACATTTTCATTGTCTCTTGCATTTGTACAAGTCTTTTGTTCAAGTGGCTTTGACAGCTTTGTTCTTGACTATCATTTCAAGGATAAATGCACAGCAAACTGTCTTGTAAGATAGAAGTAGTTTCTCCCTCCAAAGCACAAAATAGATTTGTTTCTTTTCTGGAGTATATAAAAATAATATTTTTCTCTGGGCTAAATGTCAGGCAAAGTTACCAGCAGCCCCTTTATAAGAGCAAAGGTTTCCTAAGCACAGGGTTTCTCAGTCATGAACACCTGCTATTTGTTTACTATCCACTTAGTCCTCACTGTACTGTCTCCCATGGATCTTGGAGGCTGGAAGAAACAAGACAAACATGAAGTTCATTCTTCCTGCTCTGCTATTTCTAACAAATTCCTTTGGCTCTGACCCAATAGTCTTATGTCTTCTGGCATCATTTTTGAAATTGTGGCATGCTAAGTTTTTAGCTTGCAAGCATGATAAAATCTTGGACACTTCGTAGTTCTTGACAATATAATTCATAAAACAACTCAAGCCAATGTTCTAATAAATAAAGGATATCACAAATTAATATTCTATGCAAGGCAATAGACCAAGATAGTGATAACTAAAGAGTCACTTAAAGCATTAGCAATATTTAGATACCTTCAAATACAATCTTTTTACTGTTAGACACACTATCAAAACTTTGCATCTTGGGCTGGAGCAGAGTCTCAGCAGTTATGGTGCTTGCCTGGCATGTACAAGGGTGCAGGTTCAAATAGCAATGAAAGCCACATGAAAAACTAAATTTATTCTCTCTCTCTCATTGTCCCTCTCTCTTTAAAAAATGCATCTTACTATAACAGTAAAAGTTAGAAGCATGGCTTTGGGAAATCCACAAATAAATTTAAATTCTGTTATAATACTGAATCATTCTGTATCATCAGATTATATCTGTTTGGGTTTCCACTTCGTAAAAGAATCAACAGAAGACAACCTTAGGAAATAAGTAGTGCCTTGAGTACTCATCTGATTAATGCAGTTAAATAACTAGTTAAATATTGAAATGTCATTAAGCAAGTAATCCCATTTCACAATAAACAAATGATATTTATTTGCAACATGATTGCAATTAATAATAATCTATTGTATTCTTGAAAATTGTTGAGAGAGATTTCAAGTGCTCTCACCACAGACAAATGATAGTAATTGAGGTACTGTGTAAGTTAATTAGCACTATTGAGACATTTCACAATGCATATATAATTCAAAATATCATTTCATATTTGACAAAAATGTACAATTTTATTAAATAAAATATATTTTATTCAATTAAAATCAATAAAGTAATGCATCATTAAAATCAAACTTAAAAATGAAGTAATTTTTGATAAAATTAATTTTGTGTGCAGACTAGTAAATTTGAATTCTGTGAGAACTAATTTACTACAGAATATCCTAAATTTAGTTGTGAAAACTTATAATGACTATTATTTATCAGAAATGAGATTATAAATAATTGTCTCCTCTTGCTTGACTTTAATATTAATAAATACTTTCTGGATAGCATTTTAGTTTGTTAGGTAATTGTGATATTACCTTGACCTCTATGCTCCTGGTGGTCATTTAGAAATTAATGCCAGATACTCTGAGTTCCACATCTTTTCCTGTTCTCAGTAATTCAGTGTTCTGGACATAGTACAAGTTCAACAAGGTGAAAATGAATGCAGTACTATTTTGAATTGTCACTGCTTCTAGAAAAAAAAGATGACTAACTTCCTTTATTAAAAATAGCAAAGCAGGGCTGGAGCGGTAGCTCAGATTTTATGGCAGTTGTCCGGCATGAGCAAGTGCACGGGTTCAAACCCCAGCAGCCACATACACAACTAAGTGTCGGAGCAATGAAAGCCATGTGACAAACTCAATAAAAATTGATTCTCTCTCTCTCTCTCTCCCTCCCTCTCTCTCTCTCTAACACACACACACACACACACACACACACACACACACACACACTGTCCTTCTCTCTTTAAAAAAATAAAAAGAGCAAAACATATTT
>PVKS010051472.1:0-11132 GCA_004027875.1 Aplodontia rufa | reverse complement strand
AGGAATTAAATCAGCTACCATACAACTGCTAGAAGAAAAGTTAGGACCAACACTCCAGCATTTGGGAGTAGGCAAGACTTTCTCAACAAGACTCCTGAAGTGAAAGAATTAAAGTCAAAAATCAATCAGTGGGATGCAATTAAGCTAAAAAGCTTTTGCACAGCTAAGGAAATGATCAAAATTGCCAAGAGATTTCCTATAGAATGGAAGAAAATCATGGCCTGTGATTCTTCTGAGAGGGGTCTAATATCCAGAATTTACAAAGTACTCAAACATCTTAATATCAAAAACACAAACAATCCAATAAATAAATGGGCAAAGAGCTAAATAGAAACTTCTTAGTGGAGGAAATTGAGCTAGCCAATGAATACATGAGAAAGTGTTCTAAATCACTAGTAATCAGAGAAATGCAAATCAAAACTACATTAAGATTTCACCTCATTCCTGTCAGATTGGCAAAGATCAAGAATATAAATAATAACCAATGGTAGGGATGTTGGGGTTAGATGGGAACACTAATACACTGTTAGTGTAATTGCAGACTGGTACAACAGCTGTGGAATGCAGTTTGGGCACTCCTCAAAAAATGAGGGATGGACCTAGCATATGATTCAGGTATCCCTCTTCTGGGTATTTTTCCAGAGGACTTAGAAGCAGAACATTACAGCAGCACAGCAAAATATATATTCATAGCAGCTCAATTTACAATAGCTAAATTAAGGAACCAAACCTGATGGCCCTCACTGGTTGAAGGAATCCAAAAAATGTGATATTTATACACAATAGAATTCTACTCAGCAATTAGAAACAACATTGCAACCTTTGAAGTTAAATGGATGGCAATGGAAGAAATTATGCTGAGTGAAGTTAGCCAAACCCAGACAGTCAAGGGTAGAAAGTTTTCACTTATTTCTGGAGGGTGGACTAATGCAAGCCTGTGTGAATGTTAGTCAACCTCATGTATTAGACCCAGCAACAGCATAGCAACACATTATCTAGGACAACCATCAATATATAGCGGGGCGAGGGAGGAGGTTGTGGGTGGGATGAGTACGAGGGACAGGGAATAGGGAGGGATCTAGAGATCAGTCGATAATATACCATACTCTTTACCCCTCTGAGAATCCAAATAACATGCATGCAATCATTTAATGCTGAAAAATTCTCAACCTAAGCATTTATATTGTTTGTAGGGGCAAAATATGGAAGATTCAAGAGCCTGGGGTGTGGGCAATGTAGGGGTAATTCTGGTTTAAGCATATGTGTATATCATATTGTTATTTTATATACATTTTATGACTGTACAATAACTCAACTCCTTAATAAAAAAATTTTAAAAAATGTACAATTGGGAAATCAAGGAAAGAATATTAAAATCGGCAGGAGAGAAATGCTAAGTCACATTCAGAGGCAAACCAAAAAGGATCACATCTGACATTTCAGCTTAGACTCTAGAAACAAGAAGATCCTGGAAGGAGATATTTCAATGTCTGAATGACCATAACCTACAGCCAAGAATATTACTCCCAGCAAAACAGCTCCAAATTTGAATTGGAAATAAGAACATTTCATGATAAAGTCAAACTTGCAGCATTCATGAACAGAAATCTAGCATTACAAAGAGTTCTCAAAGATAAACTCCAGATAAGAGGAACAACCAAACACTCCTCAAAATCCACAAAAAGAGGAAATTCAATAAAGGTATATGCTATCAATAGACAAGCAAGACAGCACAGAACTTATTACTAATAATACATGATGACAATCAACCACAACCACATAACTATTTTAACACTGAATGTGAATGTTCTCAATGCACCAATCAAAAGAAAGATTAGCAGACTAGATTAAAAAATAAAATCCAACAGTATGCTGCTTACAGGAGACACATCTGATAGCCAACAATATCACAGATTAAGGGTGAAAGGATGGAAAAAAATCTACCAGGTGTATGACCCAAGAAAGCAAGCTGGTGTTGCAATTCTTATATCCAACAAAGTAGGATTCAACCATAAACTAAGCAGAAGAGATAAAGAAGGGCAATACATTGTAGTAAAGGGAATAATACAACAGGAAGATATAACCATAGTAAATATATACTCTCTTAACACCAATGCTCCCAACTATGAGGAAAATTACTCCATGACATTAAAACACTTGTAGTACTCACCTCAGTAACACTAGACTCTAATACTCCTTCATCACTCAAAGCAAAAACAAAAAACCAATAAAGTGATCTCTAGCCTAAAACACTCCAATAATCAATTGGACTTAACAGACATTTAGAGAATATTCCACCCCAAATTGACTGAATATACCTTCTAGGAGCACATGAATCCTTCTCCAAAATAGATCATGTTCAAGTTCACAAAGGAAATCTCAGCAAATATAAAGAAGTAGATATTTTTCCATGTATCCTATCAGACCATGATGCCACAAAAATTAACAGTAAAAATTTACAACAGAAAACACACATATACGTTGAGATTGATTAATACCCTATTAAACGAACAATGGATCCAAAAAGATATGAGAGCAGAAATCAAGAAATTCTTGGAAGTGAATGAGAATGAAGACACAACATATCAAAACCTGCAGGACAGCATGAAAGCATTTTTTTTTTTTAAAGAGAGAGGGACAATGAGAGAGACAGAGAAACAGAGAAACAACTTTATTTAGCTTTTCACATGGCCTTAGGTGCTCCAACACTCAGTTGTGTACGTGGTGCTGGGGTTCGAACCCAGGTCCTTGTGCTTGCCAGGCAAGCGCCGAAACCACTGAGCCATCGCTCCAGCCCCATGAAAGCATTTTTAAGGGGAAAATGCACTGAGTGCCTACATGAAGAATGAGGAGAGATCCTAAATCCCTACAAAATGAAGAGCAATCTAATTCCAAAGCCAGCTGAATACAGAAAATAATCAAGATCATAGCTGAAACTAGTGAAACTGAGAACAAAAAAATAATGAAAAAGAATCAACAAAAGAAAGAACTAGCTCTTCAAAATATAAGTTAAAAAAATAATGGACTCTAGCCAGTCTCAGTAAAAGAAGGATGGAAATGAAGCAAATCAACAAAATCACAAATTAAAAGTGAGTGATAACCAATCACCCCATGAAGATCAAATGGTATATTAATATTTTAAAAAAATTATTCCTCTAAATTAGATAATCTGGAAGTCATTGACACTAGACACACATAACATCACCCAATTGGTGCAGGTGGATACTCAAATCATAAACAGTCCAATAACACACACTGAAATCCACATAGCAATTGAAAGCCTACCAGAGAAGAAACTCCCAAGACCTGATGGATTCCCTGCTAAGTTTTTCCATACCCATAAGTAGCTAACACCTCTCTTTATTAAGCTATCCTAGAAATTGAAAAGGAGGGAACTCTCCCAAACACTTTTTATAAGGCAATCATAATTCTGACATCAAAACTGAACAAAGACTCATCAAAAAATGAAAACAACAGACCAATATCCCTGATGTACATTTATGCAAAAATCCTTAATAAGGTTCTAGCAAACTACATTTAAAAACACATTAAGAAGATAATTCATCACAATCAAGCATGCTTTATTCCAGGTATGCAAGACTGGTTCAACATACACAAATCAATAAATGTGACTCATCACTTAAACAGAATTAAGGACAAAAACCATATGATCATGTCATTTGAGGCATAAAAGGCATAAAATGCAGCATCCCTTTATGCTCAAAACTCTGGAGAAGATAGGGATCAAAGGAACTTAGCTTGGTAAAGGCCATATATGACTAAACCTCAGCTAGTATAATACTAAATGGAGAAAAGCTCAGCATTTCATCTAAACTCTGGAACTAGAAAAGGCTGTCCATTCTCACCACTTTTATTGCCTGGAGCAACAGGCAAGAGAAGGAAATCAAAGGGATAAGAATAGGAATAAAGAAAGTCAAACTATGCCTTTGTGCTGATGACATGATCCTATACTAGGAAGATCCAAAAAGCCCCACCAGAAAACTGCTTGAGCTTAACAGATTTAGCAAAGTAGCAGGCTACAAGATCAACACCCATAAATCATAGCTTTTATATACACTAACAATAATAGGGCAGAAGAAGAAATCAGGAAATTGGTTTCATTCACAATATCCTCAAAAAGAGCAAAATACTTGAGAATTAATATAACAAGGGAAGTAAAAGACCTTTACAATGAAAATTATCAAAGATTGAAGAAAGAAATTGAAGAAGACCTGAGAAGATGGAAAGATGTTCCATGCTCTTGGTTATGCTGAGTTAATGTAATTAAAATGGTCATTCTACCAAAAGCGCTGTACAGATTCCATGCAATCCCCATCAAGATATATGTCATTCTTTACAGAAACAGAAAAAGCAATTCTCAAATTCATTTGGAAGAACAAGAAACCCAGAATAGCCAAAATATTGCTAAGCAAGAAAAATGAAAGAGATGGATTTGCAATATAAGATCTAAAATTATACTATAGAGCTGCAGTAACAAAAGCAGCATGGTACTGGTATCAAAATAGGAATGAAGATCAATGGAATAGAATAGAAAACTCTGAGACAAACCCACAAATCTTTAGACATATAATCTTTAACAAATGGGGTCAAAATATAATATGGAGGAATGACAGCCTGTTAAAAAATCGGCGCTGGACAAACCTGACAGCCATGTGCAGGAAGTTGAAATTAGATCCTTATCTCTCACCTTGCACAAAAATCAAATCAAATTGACCCAGGAACTTTGAATTAATCCAACTATCATACAACTGCTAGAAGAAAAATTAAGACCAACACTCCAACATTTGAGAGTAGGCAAAGACTTTCTCAACAAGACTCCAAAGATGAATGAAAGTATAAAATCAATGAGTGAGATGTCATTAAATGAAAAAATTTTGCTCAGCCAAGGAATTGGTCAAAATTGCCAAGAGACAACCTACAGAATGGGAGATAATCATGGCCTGTGATTCTTCTCACAAGGGACTAATATCCAAAATTTATGAAGAACTCTAAAAACTTAGTACCAAAACCAAAAACAATCCATTCAATCAATGGGCCAGTGAGCTATATATAAACTTCTCAACAGAGGAAATCAAGCTGTTCAGTGAATACATTGAGAAAGACTTCTAAATCACTAATAATTAGAGAAATGCAAATCAAAACTACATTATGACTTCCCCTCACTCCAATCAGATTGGCAAAAATGAAGAATACAATTAATAATAATAAATGCTGGAGGGGTTGTAGGGAGATAGGAACACTAGTACACTGTTGGTGGAACTGCAGACTGGTACAGGTGCTCTGGAAAGCAATGTGGAGATTCCTCAAAAAATTAGGTTTGAATCCACCATACTATCCCTGTTCTGAGTATTTTCCTAGAGGAGTTAGAATCAGCACATTACAGCAACATAGCAAAAATCTATGTTCATAGCAGCTCGATTTATAGTAGCTAAATTATGGAATCTACCCAGATGCCCCTCAATGGATGAATGGATGCCAAACTGTGGTATATGTATACAATGGAATTCTACCCAGCAATTAGAGACAATGATATTGTGACCTTTGAAGGTAAATGGATGGCAATGGAAGAAATCGTGCTGAGCAAAGTTAACCATAGTCTAGAGGAGCAACTCCACCAAGAGGCTGGTCTCAAACATGTGATTCTCCTGCCTCAGCTTCCTGAGCTTTTGAGATTAAAGGCATGTGATACCACATCTGGCATGACACACCAGTTTGAAAGAAATTTTTAAAGTGTTCGCTTTATACTGGGAATATTTAGGAGAAGTTTTGTAATTAAGGATTTAAATTCTGGGATTTTTTAGGGGGAAATCCTGTTAGTCTGATAGTGTCTGAAATTTAAAATAAAATAACTAGATGTTCACTATGAACACTTCAAAAAATTAGATGGAAGGCCTCAGGCCTTCACATGCCACCCACGCCCAGTACTCGGCCAGAGCTGACTCACCCAGACTCTGTTTGGATCCAGGACTCAGGCACTCCAGGACATCCATGCTCAGTACCCTACTAGAGCCAACTCACCCAGTTGTTGCATGTGAATTCAGGCATGTGCAGTTCACCAGCTCCCAGGATCACACCTACCCCTTGGTCCTAGCCTGCTAAGCTGCTTTGTGTGGATCTAGGCTTTGTGTGGATCTAGACACCTGTGACCAGGACCCCATTGGAGCTGACTCACCTAGGTGCTGTGTGCAGTACAGGCTATAGGTTCATTGTCTGCTGGCACTCTTAGTTCACTCATGCCCAGGATCCCCCATGACCCGTACAGCCATTGTGCACATAGCTGTCCAGCCACAGCCCATGCCAACCATGTCCACATATATTGGGCCCATACCCATTGCCAAGGATTCAAGTTCCTATTGTGGCACAGAGGAGACCCCTTCTGCCCATCAGGAGACAATAGGACTCAGCATCACACCCCAGCTGCTCTTCTTCTATAATCCAGCAGGCTGTCCCATACTCCCATCAGATTCCAGATTGATACCATGGAGCCTAGATCCATAAGGGAAACTCAATTCAGAGATCCAGAAGGTTATAAAAAGTGAGGAATTAAAATATAAAAGGTTCACCTCAAGCTGACAACTCCCCAACCAGGATGCTCCCCATAGAACATACAAATAGGGAGCAGGATGAAAACCTAAAAATAATTATCAATGATCTGATTACTAAAAGGATCAATGAAGTAAAAGAAGGGACTACATGAGAAAACTCAAGTGATGAAAAACTGTTATCAAAGAAATAGACATAATGAAAAAGAAGTAACACAGGTAAAATCTTCAGTCAATCAATCACATGAGAAAAACAGTGGAAAAATTTAATAATAGAGACTAACCTCCATAGAAAACAGAACCTTGGTTCTTCTGGTGGCCCACCACACACCCAGCATAGTCTAGAGGAGCAACTCCACCAAGAGCAGCACCCACCCACCTGATGCCCAATAACAGCCCAAACCTCTTCTGGCCCAGGCCTGGCAAGTGCCCAGTTCACTCTGGGGTAGGACCCCAGCCAGAACAGGGCCTCCAACCTGATGTGCCAGGCCAGACCTCCTTTGGTCTGGCCCATTATGCATGCAGGAGAGCCCTGAGGAGCAACCCGGTGTGGAGCAACCCTCATGCACTTGATGCCTGATAAGCTGGCCTTTATCTCTTCTGGCCCAGGCCTGGCAAATATCCAGGCTATCCCTGGGTAGGAGCCCAGCCAGTGCAGCCTCCCAAACTGATGCACCAGTTCAGGCCTCTTCTGTCCCACCATGCAACTAGGATAGCCCGAGGAACAACCCCACCTAGAGGAGCCCTGGACCACCAGATGCACAGGTCCAGGCCCAATAAGTGCCCAGGACACCCCTAATAAATTTCAATTAAGAAATCTGGAAGAATTTCTTCCAAAATGAAGAATAAAACTAGAAAATGTTCACCTCAAACCCACAGCAGCCTAACAAGGAGCCCATGCATAAGGAAGCAGGATGAAAATCTGGAAAAAATTATCAACAATCTGATTACTGAAAGGAATAATGAACTAAAAGAAGATATAATGAAGTGACTAAGTGAGAAAACACAAGAGATGAAAATCTCTATTATCAAAGAAATAGACATACTGAAAAAAAAGTAACAGAAATGAAACCTTCAGTTAATCACATTAGAGGCATGATGAAAGAATTTAAAAATAGACTAACTTCTATGGAAAACAGAACCTCAGCTCTAGTAGAAAGAACATCCAACAACGAGGATAGACTGAGTAAACTTGGGTACATGAATCACAGAAAAGAAAAAAACTCACACAGCCTGAGCAGAATTTTCAAAATGTCTGGGATGAAACCAGCAGAAACAATATAAGACTCATAGGGATACAAGAAGATATTGAAGCACAAAGAAATGACGTAAAGAAAATTCTCAATGCAATAACTAAAGAAAAAATTATCTGCATTAAAATAGAATCAGAAATGCTCATGCGGGAAGTATATAGGACACTGAATAGGCCTAATCAAATGAGAAGCTCCTGAAACACACCATATTCAAAATGTATAACAAGGAAATCAAGAAAAGAATATTAAAAGCTGCAAGACAGGAACACCAAATCACATTAGGAGACAAACATATAAGGATCAACTCTGACTTTTCAGCTCAGATTCTAGAAGCAAGAAGATCCTGGAAGGAGATCTTTCAGTGTCTGAATGACCACAACATGGAACCAAACATCTTCAATTTCATTCGGGAAATAAGAACATATCATGATAACATCAAATTTGCAGCACTCCATGAACAGAAAAATAGCATTACAAAGAATCCTCAAAGATAAACTCCAGATCAAACAAACACTCCACAAAACCCACAAACAGAGGAAATTCAATAAAGGTACACACTATCAATAGACAACCAAGACAGCACAATACTTACTAAAAAACACAATCACTGTGAACCACAACCACATAAATTATCCTAACACTGAATGTGAATAGTCTCAATGCATCAATCAAAAGACACAGATTAGCAGATTGGATAAAAAAATC
This sequence comes from Aplodontia rufa, assembly GCA_004027875.1. Lineage (NCBI taxonomy): Eukaryota > Metazoa > Chordata > Mammalia > Rodentia > Aplodontiidae > Aplodontia > Aplodontia rufa. The sequence continues at coordinate 2,611 of PVKS010051472.1, read as the reverse complement.
CAACAATATGCTGCTTACAAAGACCAATCTGACAGTCAATGATAGTCACAGATTTAGGGTAAAAGGATGGGGAAAAAATCTAACAGGCTTATGACCCAAGAAAGCAAACTGGTGTTGAAATACTTACATCTGACAAAGTAGTTTTCAACCATAAACTAATCAGAAGAGATGAAGAAGGCACTACATTGTAGAAAAGGGAACAATACAACAGGAAGATAACCATAGTAAATATATACTCTCCAAACATCAATGCTCCCAAATATGTGGAAAATTCTCCCAAATATGTGGAAAATTACTCCATGATATTAAACCACTTGTGGACCTCAAGTGGATAATATTGGGAGACTTTAATACACCTCTATCACTAATAGACAGATCATCAAAGCAAAAAGAATAAAGAGATCTTCAGCCTAAACAACCCCATAAATCAAGTGGTCTTAACATACGTCTGGAGAATATTCCACCCCAAATCAGCTGCTTATACCTTCTTCTCAGTAGCACATGGATCCCTCTCCAAAATAGATCATATTCCAGTTAACAAAGGAAATCTCAGAAAATATAAAAAGTAGATATTATTCCATGTATCCTGTCATACAATGATGCCATGACCCTAAAAAAACCCACAAAAATTAGAAGATAAATCACACATATACATGGATATTGACTAATACCCAATTAAACGAAGAATGAATCCAAGAAGACACAAGAGCAAAAATCAAGAAATTCTTGGAAGAGAATGAGAATAAAGACACAACATATAGAAACCTATGAGACAGCATGAAAGCATTTCTAAGGGGAAAATTTATAGCCCTGAGTGCCTTCATTAAAAATGAGGAGAGATCTCAAATAAATTGGCTTATGCTCCACCTCAAATCCCTATAACAGGAAAAACAATCAAATCCCAAAGCCAGCAGAGGACTGTAAATAATGATCAGAGCTGAAATCAATGAAACTGAGACCAAAACACAATAAAAAGAACTGAAAAACAGCTGGTTCTTTAAATAAATAGATAAATAAATAAATAAAATTGATAGACCCTAGCATATCTCATTAAAAGCAGGAGGGAAATGAAGCAAATCAACAAAATCACCAATGAAAACGGAGCAATCACCACTCAACCCATGGAAATCCAACACATTATTAAGAACATCTTTTTTTTAAGCTATATTTCTCTAAATTAGATAATCTGGAAGTTATGGACAAATTTTTAGACATATACAATATCCCCAAATTGATGCAGGATGATATTGAAATCCTACACAGCCCAATAACAGGCATTGAAATCCTTATAGCATTTAAAAGCCTTCCAAACAAGAAAAGCTCAGGACTTGATGGATTTCCCACTGAGTTTTACCACACCTATGAGAAGGAGCTAACAACTCGACTTACTAAGCAATTCCAAGAAATTGAAAAGGAGGGAACTCTCCCAAATACTTTTTTGGAGACAACCTTAACTCTGATAACAAAACCCAACAAAGATACATCAAAAAATACAGACCAATATCCCTGATGAACATCAATGGAAAATTCCTTGATAAGGTTCTAGCAAACCACATTCAAAAACAGAAGAAGATAATTCAACACCACAAGTGGGCTTCGTGTATGCAAGGCTGCTTCAACATATGCAAATCAATAAATGTGATCCATCACTTAAACAGAATTAAGGACAAAAATCATATGATCATCTCAATTGATGCAGAAAACGCATAAAATCCAGAACTCATTTATTCTCAAAACTCTAGAGAAGTTAGGGATCAAAGGAAATTACCTTAAATTTTTAAAGGCCATATATGACAAACCCTCAGCTAGTATAACACTAAACAGAGAAAAGGTGAGAGCATTTCCACTAAACTTGGGAACAAGACAAGGCTGTTTGCTCTCACCACTTTTATAGATCATGAGACCCTAGCTGAAACAATCAGACAAAGAAGGAAATAAAAGGGATAAGAATAGGAAGAGAGGAAGTCAAACTATCCCTTTTTGCTGACAACATGATCCTATAAGTGGGAGATCAAAAAAAAAAAAAAACTCAATCAGAAAGCTGCTTGAGCTTATATAAAGATTTAGGAAAGTAGCAGGCTACAAGATCAATACCCATAAATCAATAGTTTTCCTATTCACTAAAAATAATAGAACAGAAGAAGAATCAAGAAATCAGTCCCATTTACAATATCTTCTTTTTTTTCACATTTATTAGAAGTATATAGCGATACAGGATACAGATGAGGGGGAAACATTGTCAAAACAGTAGCAATCAATGTGTATAAACTTTGTTAACCAGGGGTAATGCTAACGCATAGATAAGCTACTATGGGTTTCATCTATTGCAGTTTTCCCCAGAAGAACTCATGTGTTAAATGGGTATCTAGTGTAGGAATAACATCGGCTTCTGGGATGGTTCCCCCATCTTCCCAATCACCAGACTCCTATGAGTTCTTCGTATACCCTCCCCTTCCCCATCCCCTTCCCTACACCTCCAAGTTACCTAGGGAGCTTTCACCCCTGTTGCATTGAAAGTCATTCAATTTGAGGTTTTGTTAGGTCAGCCGTCTGTCCTACTGCTTCAACATAAATTCTAGTATCAACAGATGAGAGAAACCATTCGGCCCTT
>PVKS010051471.1:0-11135 GCA_004027875.1 Aplodontia rufa | reverse complement strand
GACCCTGCAACAGCCTTCCTTACGTCAGATCCTCTACCATGAGGGGAGTGAGCATGGGTGGCTTGAGGCAGCCTGGAGCCCTCAATCTTGTTTCAATCTTTTGCCTAGCAGCCAACTTACATACAATATGGGTAAAACTTTTACTGCCTGTAAATTACCCTGCTGAGAGGACTTCACATGCCCATTAGCTTTCAGGCCCTGCAGCAAATGAGGTTGTGATCTGTCCACGTCCTGGTGTGGCTGGAATACTCTGAAAGCTGCTTTTAAATCTAGCTTGGCACATCTCTTCAGTCGATCAGATGTTTCTAAAGCCTGTGGGTGGATTGGTACTAGTGAAGCAACAGGGGAAGATACCATGGGATTCTCACCCACCTGCTCATTCAATGTTACACTGTCTTCTAATCAGTCGTATTTATGATGAACCCTCATGGTGTTTGCCTACCGTTCTGATCTGAAGCTCTCCATCACAAGCTGAGATTCACCTGAGCTATCATTTTGGTCATGGAGTAGCTATTTGGTCTTTGGCAGAGCCTAGCAGCAAGCTAGAAGCTATTCAGGAAAGCAGTATGGACTTGCTGATTAGCTTACATGTTAGGATTATGGTTTCCTGAGATTGTATGAGGCTCCATATGGCAACTCTATAACAACTCCAGGATCTGAGTTTTCTATTCCTTGAGGCTCCTGTGACAGGGAAGCTTGTACCTGCTACCCAGACCATTCTGGGTCTGGATTCTACTTCATCTTGGCAGCTCATGAATTAGTTTAGTAAGCAGGTCTGAGAAGCACCAAAATGTGAATGTCTACAAAAGGGGTTTTGCCTCCAAAGTCTAAAAGATATGCACCAAGTATTGGGCCACCTTATTCCTGCTGGGCAGTGGCAAGGCATAGCAACTTGATACAGGTGATCTTATTTCCAGGCCCCTCATAAGGTGGGCCTGAATATTTTGGGGATGGTAGCTTCGAACTGGATGTTCATGTTGGTAAGTCATCTAAAGTGCTTATTTTTCTCAGCAAGTCCAGTCTAATAATGCCTTCAATGACATGGAACAGTAGACTGTGGGATATGAAGATACATGAGGTCCCATGAATTCCCAGATAGTGTGACAGTTGTATGTCACGGACTGTGTGAAAATGTAGCCTTCAAACTGTGACTAAAACTAGCCCATGCTCATAGATTCTCTTATCCCTATTAAAGAGAAAATACCAGCTGGGTGTAATCCCAGTGACTTGGGATGCCGAGGCAGGAGGATAAGTTGGAGGCCATCCTAGGAAATTTAGTGAGGCCCTCTTTCAAAAAGAAAGGGCTGGAGATGGGGTTCAGTGGTAAATTAGCCATGGTACTTCACCCCCCAAAAAAAGCACCAGATAAATTATGTCAAGGCATGGCAGTACTGTTCCTCAAAGGGTTGGGAACTTTCTGTACCCTTGGACATTCCTTGCCTACTCTTTCCTAAAGCATGGCCATTTGGATGTCTCTAATGAGAATTGCCTCCTGTATTAGCAAGTACAACTACAACAGGGTTTAGGTATAAATATAGCAGACCAATCCTTTTGAGCTCCAACTCAACACTAGGACACTTCTGGTAGGTTTCTTCCACTGACGTTTTTGTAAGAACTCAACATGAGTTTAAAGGGCACAATGAGGTAAATTAATAGCCACATGCTGCTCAGAATCCCTGGAACTTGCCGTGCATAACCAAAATCTGCACTTGCTGAACACCTCCGTGGACTTCCCATGGTATTGAGGTACCTTGTGGTAAAAGGATCTGGGGAAGCACTGCCATCTGCTACAAACTAAGCCCATTGCCAAGATCACTGTCTGCCAGAAGCAGGTGTAGGCATCTTTTGGAGCAAGAGCTTTTTCTCCCCTAATGTAACTCGTGGACTTCCTGAGCCTATTGGCTGCGTTTATTTTCTTTTATAAAAGGCAACAGTTCTTTGAAGACCTATGCTGGAGATCAGATTTGACCATCCACAAGGATTTGTAGACTCGCTGACTTGATCTGTAAAGTCTAAGACATGCACAGCCACTAAAGTCGTTAGGGCTATCTCGGGTAATAACAGACAGGCATTTCCTGGCCTACGCTCAGAATCATAGGCTCCCAGGGTTGGTGGTGGCTTCAGTTATCTAGCACTTCAGATTTTGCCTCTTCCTTCTGTGAAGAGCCTTCAGGTCATCTAGAGGTGAGGCATGAGGGTCTTCTCGGGTCTTTCCTGGACATCTGGGCACCATAGCCATGTACTTGGTCTCCAAAGTTCCAGTAATATACTGGAGGCTTTCTTGTACTAGGGATTTGTTGCTCCCCGCAGCACTGTGGAGTGGGGAGCAGGCAGCGGGCGGAACGACCCAGACCTGGGCCGTTCCCCGGGGGCCGAGTCAGGACAGGGCTGGGAGCCGGCGGCCAGAACCTTCCTTCCTGGCCGGGGGAGAAAAGAACTCAGTCTCTCACGCGGGTAGCACTTTGAAACTTCTCTCCCGCTTTTTCTCCCGCACATCTGTAGATATAGCGAGAGCAGGCTGCTAAGGGACCAATAGTGAAGTGGCAAAACTAGCTCGTTTCAGCCAATGAGGGACTAGTATGTTGGTGACGTCATCTATCACCGACGGGGGGTGGGGAGTTTGCAAAGAGAGAAAGTAGCACTCGAGCGTAGGCGTGTAACTCGCCTTGCTCAGAGTGCACAAAATGTGAAGGGGGAGGAAAGAAAAGTATTATGACGTCCAATATGGCAATTTTCCTTTTGCACAGAGCCCAACAGGGATTGAACTTAGACATACTTTACCACTGAGCTACTTCCCCAGTCTTAATTTTAAGGCAGGGTCTCCCAAAGGTGCTTGGGTCCTCCCTAAATTGCTGAGGCTCACCTTGAACTTCCGGTCCTCCAGCCTCTTGTTGCTGAGCTTGTAGGTGTGTGCCTCTGCACCTGGCCTACATTGGAGCTTTTCAAAGTTGCCTGTGAGCAGCTTGCTCTACTTAGTGTTCCTTAAATTTGTGATCTCGTTCTTCCTAACTGGCAAATGCAACTTCAAGAATTCTGCATGTTGAACAACTGTTGCTTTGCTTTATTTCATAATAACAGAGGGGATTGCATTGTTAAGTTTGAGGTCAGACCAACTAAAGACAACTTGAGAAAGGGGCGTTCACTGATGGGAGCCATGTAGGTCAAATAGGAATCGGCCTCTGGGTTCCGAACTTGAGATGGAGGTCCAGGTTTTTGAACTGTAGTTGTGGGGCACCACAGCTTCTGTGGTTGGCTTTTTGCCTTTCAAAGCAACTGAACAGCTGGGAGAGGACTACAATAAGGCAAGATGCCAGCAATATCATTGAGCATTTTGATGGCTTTTTTCAAGAACAAAGCCAAGTTTTAGTTTATTCCTAGGGCACCGAAAGTTTATTTTTTGGCAATCTCAGTGCTCATTGCTTTTATGCAGGGACAGGTTTTTGAGGCTCAATTTGCAGCTGCAAGTCTTCTGTACTGACATCAGAGGGAAATTCCTCCAAAGATCTTTGACCCCGGAGCATAGGTCCACGGGTGATGCACATCTGGGGCTCTGCTGAACATAGCCTTGATCGCTGTTCTGCCCTTGGTGCCTGATGTTTATGTTCCTGGCCTCAGTCCTTTCCATTCCAGGTACTTGAGGGTAGTCGATGTGATTTATTTTTTTAACCACACAGAAGCCCTGAAAGAGATGGGCACCCAGTGTACTCAGTTAATATCACTGGGTGCTGGTTATACAAGTGTTAGCTGCTTCCCTGGACTTAAGATTGCTCCTGAGTCCCACTGCATTGGTCCTCAGATCTCAGGATGCTGACACCTCAAGGATCTCAGTGACAGAGGAAGCAAAGGGCTAAATGCAGGAAGCTTGGAGCCAGATGTTTCACATCTGGATGCATTTGCTAAAGTACAGTTGGGCAGGCTAGGGACTGATTACTAGTCAATATTGCCCATCTTCTGAAAGAGTCCATAGCAAGGATTCTAAATACATTTGTCAGTGTCCTCCTGCTTGGGTTCACCAGCTTCAAAGTGTAGACACCCTGAGCCTCAGATGTTCACATGAGGATGCAACCAGTGGGTGTTGTATGTCCCCTGTGAGATGACAGTGTGACTGGTGCTGACCAAATGACCCCCACAGACAAGGTTCATGAGTTCAGCCTTGATATCACAAGAAATCGGATTGCTGTTAACAGTGGAATGGCAGGCTGAAGCTGGTTCCAATCCTGAATAGATATCTTCTTGGAATCGGAGCTATCCACTGTGAGGGACCTAGCCCATAGGCTATCTTGGTGATGTCTTGTCTTTGTGGTTCCTATTAATGGGGTCCAAGCTGGTTCAAAGGGACAAGCCAATTCTATATACCAGGATGCAAAGCCCCCAGAAATTTCAATCAAGACTTGAAAGATTAAAGAAACAGCTTGTAGGCTGCTGCTGTCTCTTGCCTGAGCCCCAAGGAGGGCTCTCCCCAGGAAAGAGGAAATGGGCCCTGCTACCACAGCCAGGCCCCAGCCTCCATTCTCATGCTGGTGGCCGCCTTCCCTTCGGGGAAGATGCTGCTCAGGTGTGCAAGCCTTGTCTCAGCCTCTACTTGAGAAACACTGGCCAGAACCGAATGTCTCAAGGTTCTCGCTGGAATATTTCACTTTGATTGGAATCAAAGGATTATCTGACCTGAACTTCAAACTCATGCCTTCTCTGCAATGAGTGGAGCGTTGGGTACAGAGATCTGAAACTAGGTTGTGTAGTAGAAATCTACACCTCATCTGTTGCCTGGGATGAAGTGGCTCCTGAGGCTTGAGGTTCTTCAGGCAGCAGAGTTTATTAGGACCAGGGAGACACCACCCTCAAACTTTGCAATCCACAGCAAAATGTGCTTTCTGATGGGGCATTTTCAACCAGGGAACCCTGGCAGGGTGCTGAGCCCCAGGAAGGCTTTCCTCTTACTGGGAATCAAATGCTCCTGGTCCTCATGAGGTCAGAGCCCTCACCTACACAGCTTGGCTCTGCACCCAGTCTCTGCTAGTGCAGAGGTGTCATGGAGCCCTCTGTCATGGACAAGGGGCTGGATGCAGAGACCGTTAACCAGGGAAGCTTGGCCAGCTTCACTGAGCCTGGCTCCACTGCAAGAGCTGCTTCTTCAGGAACTTCATCCTGTTGCTGGTATCATTGGGCTCCTTCAGGAGCCAGCTGGAACGCAGCCTTCAGCAGCTGCTGACTGAACACGTTCAGGATGAACTAGATGAAGGGGATGTGGCTGGAGGTGCTGTTGACCTCCTTGTGACAGGGATGAAGTGCTGAACACTGTAGCCATGAGGGGGCTCTGGGCAGAGGGGAATCAACTCTTCCCCCTCATCTGACCTGCAAGGCACCCTTGCAGGCCTGGTCCTGGCGGTGGAGCTGGATCAACCTCTTTAAATTGACTGAGCTGAATGCCCTCAATTTTGGACTGGGTGGCTCTGAGGTTAAATTCAGCAGAGTGTTTGTTTCAGAAACTATCATGAGGGCAAGTGGGACCACTCACTGTGAAGGCCATGTGCAGCATTTCCATGCCTGGCTCTTGAGGGTTTTGATCTCTCATCATCTCAAATGTCCTGTAATTCACAAATTCTGGTAATTCTCAGCCATGATTCTGATTGTCAAATTTCTAGAACTTTCTACACAACACGTCCTAACCTTTCTGGAAATTCCTTCAGTGCTCCATTTGTCAAACTCTAGTAGTTGAAGAGCTGGGTTCTTGCTCCCCTAAGCTGTTTCTATGGTACTGTAGCATTGATACCGACTAAACACTAATTTCTTACCAGAACGTTTGCTTTCATACTCGGGACATCCGTGCCAGTCTGTTTCCACCAGTTGCAGTGATGTATGGAGCTGTGAGCTCAGCCATCAGCCTTTCCGCAGGCAAGCAATCGTGGCCTGTCCATCATCCAGCAGAACCATGTGAGGGTGCTCCTCAAAGGCCTTCTCCCTCTGCAGGGTCTGGCCATGCTTGGCCACTCCTGGGTGTCCTGTTGGACAAGGCACATGACTATCATGTAGACCTTCAAGTGACATACCAAGTTCTACAATGTCAAACACTTTGCTGTACCTCTCCCCACCAGGTCAGGCTTTGTCAAGATTCCTGTGGCTTCCTTCAGGGTCCTCCTGTGCCATGCTCAGCCTCTTGTGGTAACGTCTACATCGCTGGGGACCACCAAGTTGATGGTCTGCTGCTTCTGGATGTACTTCCTGAGGAGTCATTGATCTGGTGCCTGATGGCAGCAGGCTGGTCACCCACAGCTACCCTGGTGATGCTAGGCAGATGGATGAATGAGAACTGAGACATTAGGGGATCTGATATCCAGGCTGATGATATCACTGATTCTCAGATCTGTCCCAGGATGACACTCAAGGCTTTGATTTACCCTTCAACATGTCTCCCAACTCCACATCCAGTAAATGATGTGCCTCATCTTCCTGCCCCAACTTCATCCTCAGCATCAGAGGGCACCTGGTAGGGAGAGACTCCTAATGGGGCTTTCAGCACAGCTCTTAACTACGGTCTTGTCCCTGATGACAGCAGTGGCAGTCAGGGCCAAACCCTGCTCCAGGGCCTACAGGGAATGGATGTGGTCAGTGCAGGGGTGTATGGAAGTTGTTCTCCGACCGCTCAGACTTGGAGTTGAGCAACTGGGCTGTGAAGTCATGGCCAGTCTGGGACTTGAAGAGGCAGGCTCATGCCTGCTATGCACCTTTTCCTGGGTTCTTTCCATGAAAACAACACCTGCCATACCTCGGACCTGTTAGCATCTCCATTTGCTCGTAGACTCGGGCATTTGCCTTCCTCCTCTCTCTCCAGCAACACTTTGTGCCGTCCCTGTTCAGCCACAGCACAGCCACTGAGGCTTGTGCACGTGTGACAGTCACCGTGCTTCCCACGGTGCACACCTCAGTGCTTAGAGCAGGGAGAGAAAATTAGTTTCCACTCGGTAAGGAAGTATGTTTCTCTTCATTAAGCTTGCCATTTGAACTGGAGCAATCTAATCTTTGGGTGAAGATACTGTTTTCCTAAACTTTTTCTTTACCACTAGGAATTTTAAAAGTACAAAGACCAGCGTGCAGAACACTGAATGCAGAACTGATCCTGTTCCTCCTAGGTTGGGCGGTGCATCTGAGTCCACCCTGGCCTGGCAAAGGAGAGCTGAGAAGCCATAGTTAGTAGCAGTTGCTCTGCAGGGTCAGCAGTGGGGAGGAGGGGTGGGAACTCCTGCTCCTGGCACTGGAACCTGTGTATGTGGAGGTTGTCCCCCTACAGCCACTGGCTGGGCTGATCCAGAACTCCAGGGCCATTCTCACCAGCAATCTGCACGATGAGACTGTGCACACTCCTGAGGTCAGTGTGGTGGCCAAGCTCATGGTCCTTCATCACCAACATGTGAACAGATTCTGCACCTATGTCTCGAACCAGCCCACAGCAGAGACCTTCAGCAGGTTCACGGTGCTCAAAGGCTTGCTGGGTGAAGTACCACCTTCATGGTCATGGTCAGCATGTTGTTGGAGGCTACCCCAGGACGCTGGCTCAGCATAGATCTGGGTGCATAGTATCTTCCAGTTGTAGGCTCGGCTTCATTTCTTGATAGCCAGACTCATTAGGATGCTGGGTCATGTAGTGAGCCTTGGCAGGAATGTGCTCCATTCACATCTAAACCTTGGGGTTGAATCCAGAAGAAAAGTAGTTTCCTTCATACTTGAACCCCAGGCAGAGCCTCATACAAGATGTGGGTTGGAATGGATTCTGTCCTGACTGTAAAGTTACACTCCAAGGCTACTTTGCTTGGGTTTTAGATGAAACGGTGGGTGTATGGGTGGCACTTGAGGGTCACCCATGCTCCTGCTGGACAGGCCTGGGTTATCTAGGTTGGCAATGCTTTCTTTTGAGGGAAAAGTTCCATATCCAAGAACACTGGAGTGAGGTCCAGGCAAGGTTTTCCACCCGCCAACCACAAGGGAGCATATTTCTGTACCGGTTTCTAGGGCAGGCCGGGTGGGTGCTGACTGCCTGTGCACCGTCCCTGGGCCTGTTGTGTGGGGTCTTCAAGATGTCCACACGGGGAGCTCTGATCTTCAGATGCTTTCCTTTGTGGTGAAGGATGAGGTTAGGAAATGGACTGTGTCCATGTTGGTGTGCATCCATTGGGTCCACCTGGTATTCTGTGCAAAGAGTTTCCTTTCAGTGCTGTGGATCCATGTGGAACAGCTGTGTGCTCCCCTGAGGGACTTGGCATGGGTATGGATGTTCCTTATGCAATCCTGCAAGCAATGTTCCTGAGATACGTGGGTGAGGGAACATTCTGGAGCAGGACAACGGTTTGCTAAGTGCCCTGTGCTGTGATAGGTGTCACGGAAAACCTGAGGCAATGCTGCCTCCTGCTTCCTGATAGCACTACCTCCATTTGATGGGCTCATTTGTGCCTTCTGGAAGATTAGCCTGCATTATTTCACAAGATTCTATGATTTACTGATCCTCACTATGACCTGGAACATAAGACTAAGAAACTTCAGTGGTTTAATACTTCCTCTTCTGTTCTCGTAGCCAATGATGCTAAAATATACTTCCAGTTCTAAAAGTGACTTTGATGACTTTAAATTTGAATCTGCAAATCCACTAGTAAGGATGTTCACATTTTAAATCACTCTCTGAAGATAAAATACGAAAAGATTCTCACTTATTACTATGCTATGATCTAAGCTGCTCACAGCAAGATCCACAGGTATTCACAGCACTTGCCCAATGTCCAAAGGGGACCCTGTGGCCCAGATGCTAGAAGATCCTGAGTCACCCCCTGAACTAGCTTCTGGGGGTTGAAGTAGAGGATTCTAAGCCAAATCTTTCACATGAACTTACCTTTTTAAAATCATCCAGAGCAGTGAAAACAAGGGGTTATGGTATGCTGTTCCCCAAACCAACTTTCCCTCCCCTGGATGCTGAGCAGCCTGTGGGACATAAAGGCTTAATTTAGGGCTCCTTTAGGAGGATCCTCAGCTCTTATCACCGCACTGTAATGAGTTGACTGATCTGGAACCACTGGACACTGGCACACCTCAAGCAGTGAGCATAGTGCTGTTTACCAGGGACTCTGGCCTGCTTCATTAAAGATGACTTTTCAGCATGGTGTGTGGAGCCCCGATTCTTGGGCTGAGAACTGAGCATGACTGGGTGATACTTGGGCCTGCCTCCATTATCTTGGTGTGCCCAAGATCTCCTGCGGTTCTAATAAACAGCCATCTCATCCTCGCATGAGGCCACCTTTGAGTCTTAAAACATGACCTCCATTCCCCGGTGGGAACCTATGGCAAACTCTGCAGGGTCTGGTGGACTGCCAAACCAAGAAGCCTGATGGAGCAGCCATGAGGGATCCTGACATAGATGGTGCCCAGAAGGTCTGCAGCAAGAGGCGATTCCTTCAGTTTCACCCTAATGAGATCAGAAAGAATCTCTCCCTGAATTCACTGTCCACACGGGATAACTCAAACCTGTATCCAGAACCACTGCAGGCAGTCCAGAAGTAGACTGAATCCACTGTAGGCTGAATTCCACTTTGTAGGCTGTGTGCACCCAACCTTCCCTGATATCTAATTCCATCGGGAGTTTGTAAAGTTCCTGTGTGGCGAACAAGGAATGACTCCCTTGGTGGCTTCAGTGAGGCTGACAACCAACCCTGGTACTTAGCTGTGCTTACTGTGGTAGTCTAGGTGACTACTGCTGTTAACCTCATACACCACCCCCAAACATGAGGGGGCACACTTACCTCACTGATGCCTTGGGTCTGATATGTCCTGGGTATCAATGATATCCATCTGTATGGAACACTCCGGATTATTCCCACCTCAATTGCTGAGCATAATGTCTCAACTGAGTCATTGCTTACCTGTCACGGTAGACATGCCAATTTCTGATGGTCAGTGGCGACTACAGCATCTTCCCAAGCTTCCCAGTGCAGGTTTCAGCAGGGCAGAATGTACTGTGCTATCAGCCACTGGCTCCTTGGTACTCACTGAATGTAGAGCAGCCAGAAAGGTGGATGACCCTATCAACACCTCGACTTCCTCCAGTGTGATGGTGGCAAGGTTGTCTGGAGAGATAGCATTGAATATCAGGTCAACCATCCTACCAGGCTGGAAAGGCTGTCTCTGATCAAGGAATTGAGAATCTGAAACCAGTTCCATGACTCCTAAGAGTTTTGGCCTTGCAGGTTCCTGTGGTTGAAAGTGAACAGAGCTTGCTTCAAGGTGTGGGAGCAGCTGCTCTGCTTGAAGCCTAGGTCTGAACCCCTCACATTTGAACTTGAGCATTCATCTTTGAGGAGCTCATTCAGAAAGCCTGGAAGGCAGCTGCCCTAAAGGGTGATGAAGGTCCATAGGTGTCGGTCAGAAGGAGCTTGCTGTCTGGGGAACACAAGTAGAAAAGTCCTGCCTCAGGCAGCTGTGACAAACTAGGAAATGTGAAGAGCAGGGATCTGGTGGACCACTCCAAAGGACAAGCTGCTCCTGGAATTAGAGGTTTGGGACACTGCTGGCTGTTGGAGATGGGCTTTTCTTGGTCATCTGGGAAGAGCACCATTTGGAGAATGTTTCCAAATGAAGAGACTTCTGACAAAGGGCAACCTGGGACCAGATAGATTCTTGGGTGAGTTCTAGACAAGACAAGAACTAAACCAGTCCTCAAACTAGTCGAAGAAGGTGGGTCACTACCAAATTCTATGAAGTCAACATCACTGATGCCAAAAGCTGATAAGGAAACACCAAGAAAACTAAAGACCAATATCCCTGATGAACACATGCAAAAATTTTAACATGTGCAATCTGTATTTAAAACCTGAAGCTTTACAGAGTCAGTGGGTTTCTTCCCAAGAAGGCAATTTGTGATGCAAATTGACAAACACAGTTGTTCAAGTACAATGAATGACAAATGACCTTTCATTAGAGCCCTCATCAAAATGTAGCACCCATTAATAAAACACCGAAGAAACCACAGATGGAAGGAACTTACTTCAACATCATAAAGGCTTATATAACAAACCCTAAACCAACTTAATACTGAATAGGGAAAAACCAAAAGCATTGCCTCTAAACTCCAGAACAAGATGAGAATGCCCACGTTCACT
>PVKS010051470.1:0-11132 GCA_004027875.1 Aplodontia rufa | reverse complement strand
TTTTTTTAAATTTTTTTATTTGATGGAAATAGAGATACAATTGAGGGGGAAACATTATCAAACCATCAATAGTCAGTGTATATATACTTAGTTATCTAGGGCTAATGCCAAATCATGGATGCCCAGCTTGAGTTTCTCCTGTTGCTGTTTCCCCCCAAAGAACTCCTGAGTTAAATTGGTATCTCATGGAGGAATGACATCTGCTTCTGAGATAGTTCCCCCATATTCCCACTCTCCAGTCTCCTAGGAGTTCTTCCTACCCCCCTCTCCCCTCCCCCACCCTTTTCCTCCTAGTAACCTAGGGAGCTTTCACCCTATTGCATTGTGAATCATACAATTTGAAGTTATTGTTAGTTTAGCTGTCTAACATATTGCTTCCCCATATATTCTAGCTTCCACAGATGAGAGAAACCATTTGGCTCTTGAGTCTCTGAGATTGGGATACTTCACTGAGCATAATTCTTTCCATCTACATCCATTTGATTTCAAAAGCCATAATCATCTCCTCTAATGGTCGAGTAGTATTCCATTGAGTATATATACCAAAGTTTCTGTACCCATTCGTTGAGTGAGGGGTATCTGGGTTGGTTCCATAATCTACCTATAGTAAATTGAGTTGCTATAAACATTGATTAAGTCACATCACTATAATATGCTGATTCTAACTCTTTTGGGAAAATCCCCAGGAGTGGGATAGCTGGGTCCTAAGGTGGTTCCATCCTTAATTTTTTGAGGATTCTGCACACTGTTTTCCATAGTGCCTGAACCAGTTTGCAGTCCCACCAGCAGTATAACAGTGTTCCTCTTTTCCCAAAGCCCCTCCAGCATCTTTTATTGTCAGAATTTTTCATTTTTGCCACTCTAACAAGAATGAGGTGGTATCTCATTGAAGTTTTGATTTCATTTCCCTTATAATGAATGATGTGGAGCATTTTCTCATATATTTATGGGTTTTCTTCACTTCCACTGGTGAAAAGTTTCTTTTAAATTCCTTAGCCCATTTATTGATTGGATTATTTGTGATTTTGGTGTTTAGTTTCTTTAGTTCTTTGTATATTCTGAATATTAGCCCCCTGTCTGAGGTGTAGCAGGCAAAGGTTTTCTCCCATTCTGTAGGTTCTCTCTTGATGCTCTTGACTAGGTCTTTAGCTGTGCAAAAACTTTTTAGTTTAATTGCATCCCATTCATTTATTCTTGATTTTACAGCTTGAGCCATGGGAGTTTTGTTAAGAAAGTGGCTGCCGACTTGTATAAGCTGTAGTGTTGACCCTACTTCTTTTTCAAGTTAGTTTAAAGTTGTTGGCTTAATATCCAGGTCTTTGATCCATTTAGATTTAATTTTTGTGCAGGGTGAAAGATAACACCCAGAATTGGTCCACTGTGGGACTCCCTAACACACATCACTAACATCTATGCCTTTACATAGTCCACCTTATAGCTTTAAGGTTATATTGTTATAAAAAAGAAGAAGAAAAGGGAAAGGAATGAAAGGAAAGGAAAGGAGAGGGAGAAATAAAGACTATTTTTATTAAATGGATTGGCAATTGAATTTTTGATTTATTCTTTTATCCAATAATTATTTATTCATTTTATTGTCTTTTTTGTTTAAAACATGAATTCAAATTTCATAGTGTTATTCTGGCTAGATGGAGATTATAGAATTTCTACTTTTTGAAATTCATGATGGATATTTAAATAGTCCATGTGTACTTGAAAAGAACGTTCATCCTCTTGGGGGCCAAAATATATGTCTGTATACATTTTAAATACACATAGGCTATTTATATATTCATCATTAATATGTATATATATATTTACTGAAAATTTGTTTTCAACACCTCTATATTATTGGTACTTCATGTTTTAATTTATTTGAAACTATGTTCTTAAATTATTCTTTATTATTATTTTTAAGTTTTTCTTTTGAACTTTCACCACTGCTTCAAAATATTTATTTTAATCCCTTGTCAATATACAATGAATGGTTTCTGTCTTAATTTTTCTTACAATAATCTGCAGTTTCTATCTCATTAATATTATTTTGCTTTAGTTTCTGTTTTATGTTTTGCTTTATTTTTTGATTAGTTTTGATGCTTTTTTGTGAATACTTACAGAAACTTGTCTTTACATTTATGGATACATACTTAAATATGTTTTCTGATCTTTGTTTTCTCTGTTAGTATGCTCACCATGGACTTGAAGTTTTCCTCATTGCATGCTTACATATTTGGACATATGCACAATATAATATTATAATTTGTCCAATATCATTCCCCAGAAATTTCCCTCTCCCTCCAATCCTTTTGGACCAATGTGCCTTTTCTCTATTCTATTAATCTCCTTTCAACTTTCATGAAATCCTACCACCTTCCTTTTCCTTTTTCCTTTCAAGATTCCACATGTGAGAGAAAGTATAAGATGTCTGATCTTCTGAGTTTGTTTTATTTCACTTTGTTGAGGGTTTTTCAGTTGTCTTTCCCTGTTCTTCTGTTTTCTGTTTTTTTCCCTCATCTTCTCTCTTTTTCCCTCTTGTCTCTTCTGTCTATCCTTATCATGCCTGATGAAAGGAGGGATTCTGTTCAGTTCATTTAGTGTTTGAATTATATTTTGCCCTACCTGCATAATTTTTCTGAGCTTGGCTTATTTTGCATCAAAAGTCATATATTAAAGTTGTAATCCCCAGTGTGACATTATTTTGAAGTGGGTATTATCCTTGGGGAAATAATCAGGTCATTAATAGTATTAGTGTATTTATAAGAAGGTATAACAGAGAAATTATCTTTCTGTTCTCTAATATTTAAGGATATATCAAAAAGGTATCCATCAGCAAACCAGAAAAAGGGCCTTCACCAAAAATTTAATCAGCTAGTCCCTTGATAAATTTCCCAGCATCCAGAACTGTGAGATAAACTTTTGTTATTTAACCACCCAATCTATAGTACTTTTGTTACAGCAGACTGAACTAAGGCAATTGTAGCCATTGTTTGGATGTAAGTTAAACTTTGCCTTTTATTACCTCAAAGCATTTCATAATGAGTCCTTAATTTTATATATGTCTTGGTCTCTAATGTACTTTTTTCTGTGAAAGGTAAGTCACAGAAGATTTCATGAATAAAAATATTATAAACAGCAAATTGAGGACTGGTAGATGAAGAATTGAAGGAAAGTTGCTTCTCGTTTGGCTCCAGGACCAAATGAATAAACTACAGGACAACTCCATTGCTACGAGGTGTGTTATGGGGACAGTCATCACTGGAACACAGTGCTAGTTTGGGGAGTTGTTTGGATGATCAGAGATTTGGGAGCAGCAAGTGGAAAAGAGGGATTATTTCCATCCCGGCTAGGACACAGCAGCTACAGCTGCATCTTCATTAATCACAATTGGCATGGGAGTGGGAGAGGAGACAAACCTTAATTTGTGGGCACAAATACCACTGTTCTATAAGGAATTGTGCATTGGGCTCAACTAGTGACATCTCTATAGCACTTCTACTGCATAAGGGGAAAACAGCCCATCAAAGTTGTCTGTGCAAAGGTGTCTTTTGGAGCAGACTGACTGGTGGGAGCAAGTCAGGAGTTCAGAGCAGGCTCCTTTGTAAATGCACCAGGAGACAGTCACTATCCACAGACAGAACTGGGAAGAGGAGTCATGGGACAGGCCTAGTCCTCACTTTGCTTAGGGGAATTAGAGTTTGTGGAGTAAGGGCGAGTCTTGCTCAGCCTTGTCCACCGCCACCCCAGCTGGAAGGATCACATGATAAGCCAATCTCTAAGAGTCCTCAGTCCTAGTTAAAAAATCCTGGAGGACCAGGAGTGTAACCACCAGAAGAGGGAGCATAGAAATCATCTCATCCCCCCTGAGCATAAAAGCCTTAATATTCCTGAGTTTCAGATCCCCAGGGAGGCTGTCAAAGACCAGCCCTCAGGGCATTCCATAATCTGATTTCTTCACTGAAATCTCCTCCTAGAAATCCCAGGAGTTTGAGGATATCTCTGTCCTCTGCTTGAGATTACATAATTACATTATGAGAGACTCTGCTATCAAAACTCAGGTGAAGAGTGAACAGCTGCTCCCAAAGTGCTCAGAGACAACCTTAGTGATCACAGTTCCAAGTTTTAATCAAGAATTATTTATTTTATTTAAAATTTTTTCTCTTATTTCCTGTTTTTGATGTGTATTTGTGTGCCAAGTGGAAAAGTTGATTGGTTCATGGACATATAAAAACACTAGCTGTTTTTGTTTCCCTGTTCTTTTGTTTTTGGGTTATTTTTTCTTCATCTTCTCTCTTTTTCCCTCTTGCCTTCTCTGTCTCTTCTTGTCCTGCCTGCTGAGAGGAGGGATTCTGGTCAGTTCATTTAGTATTTGAAGTATATTGTGCCCTACCTGCATAATTTTCCTGCATTTGATTCTATCCTTATGCTATCCTGCTTCCTCTATTTTACTACATCTGTCTTTTCTTCCTCCAGGGTTTGCTTTTTTTTTCTTTTCTTTTTTTCTTTCCCTTTCTTTTTCTTTCTCCAGCAAATTCTGCACCTCTCCACTTTCTCTCTGTCCATGATTGGACAATATAAACTCCTCTCTAAATTTCAATTACATTCTCTTCACTCTCTAGCTTCCAATTAGTTTATACTTCTTGACTACCCCCATCATTAAGGCTGTATAATCATTACCACTGTGAATGCCAAACTCAATAACTATTTTATGCTTTGAAGCTTGACATATGTGTTTGTTAATTACAGTGTCACTTAAAGTATTGACTAACACTACCATTAGTTCCATAGATAGAATTTAAAAGTGTAATATAGTCTGTACTAAATAACAAGTTTAATACTTGCATTGGTCATATTGATGATCTCCTTTTAGCTCATGAGGAGTTGGAAAACCTAAGGGACACTAAGAGTTCACAGGGTAGGGGTTTGACATCTGAACTCAACTTTCCTGATAATACCCCAACCCAAGAAAGTGATGGGACAACATTCCTCATCCAAAATCAAAGAACCAAAGAAAAACAAACAATAGAGATCTGAGGCCAAGAACTTGCTTCAGCTTATGAAGTGAGAAGAAGCCTGAGCAGACCCCTCCACACACGCCTGTGCATGCCCAGGACACTGCTCCCATCACAGCAGGCAAGCCAAAAACCTCCAAGGACTCCACACTCAGATACCACCCAGCTGTCATGCACACCTGCTAGGTCTAACTACATTGGGCTCATCCCACTACCAAGGATCCCAGATCCCAGCACAGCACATAGGTTGGTCCATTCTTGCCCACCCCACACATCTGGGACCTTAGCACCCAGTGGCATACCTCTACTGCTTAGTTTCAGCAATGTAGCAGACTGCCCAGCAAGCCCACCAGGTGCCAAGTCCAAGTACTGGAGTCATAACCCAAAAGCTGCAACAAAACAAGGCTCCAGGATGAAAAACCCTTCTGGAAGGAAGACTTCATCAGAGAGATGATATCTGACCCAACCCTTGAAGTATAAGGAAGAAGAACCCAGAGAAATGTCTTGCTTCCACACAGGGATCCCCAATTCAAAAATCCAGAAGAAGCTCTTTAAAGATTAGGAATCAAAGGAGAAGAGGTTCACCTCAAACCTACAACTCCTCTAGCAAGTAGCCCATGGTCAGGGACTGGGAGGAAAATCTAGAACAAATTATCAATGATCTGATACTGAAAAGGAACAATTAAAAGAAGAGCTAACGAAGGGAATAAATGAGAAAATTCAAGAGTTAAGAAACTCTATCATTAAAGAAATAGACATACTCAAAAAGGAAGTAACAGAGTTAAAATCTGCAGGCAACGACAAGAAAGGGACCATGGAAGTATTTAATAAAAGTCTAACTTCTGTAGAAAATAGAACCTCTGCTATTGAAGAAAGATATTCTGACAACGAGGACATGATGACCAAGGTTGAGCACACTGATGACAAAAAAGAAAAATAACTAAAAAAACATAATCAGAATTTTTAAAATGTCTGGGATGAAATGAGAAGAAACAATCTGAGCGTAATTGGGATACAAGAAAAAATTGAAACACACACACGAATGCTATGAGGGACATCCTCAAGGAAATTGTGAAAGAAAATTTTCTCATATAAAAATAAAATCAGATATGCTCATCCAGGTACCTTACAGGCCCCCCAATAGGCCTAATCAAATGAGAAACTCACCAAGACACATCATATTCAAAATGCACAAAAGAGATACCAAGGAAGCAATATTAACAGCAGTGAGGGAGAAACACCAAATCACATTCAGAGGCAAACCAATAAGAAATGCCTGTGACTTTTCAACCCAGACTCTAGAGGCAAGAAGGTCATGGAGAGAATCTTTCAATGCTTGAATAACCACAACATGCAGCCAAGAATACTATACCTGGCAAAACTCTGCTTCAAATTTGATTGGGAAATAAGAACTTTTCATGATAAGATCAAACTGGCAACAGTTGTGAACAGAAAATCAGTCTTATAAAGAATTCTCAAAGAACCACTTCAGACAGAAGAACAAGTAATCAATATCCAAAACCCACAAACAGATGAAATTCGATAAAAGTACATCTTATCAATACCAAACCAAAACAGCACAGAACTTGCTAATAATACACAATGACTATGGACCTCATACACACTCCTAATTTAACACTGACTGTGAAAGGCTTAAATGCACCATCCAAAAGACACAGACTAGCAGACTGGATCAAAAAATAAAATTCAACAATAAGCTTCTTACAAGAGACCCACCTGGCAGTCAATGACATCCACAGATTAAGGGTAAAAGGATGGAAAAAAAGCTACCATGCATATGGCCATATATGCTATGCAAATAAAAAGTCTCCCAACTATGTGAATAAATTAGTTCATGACATAAAACCACTTATAGACTTCAACACAAAAATAGTAGGAGACTTCAAAACTCCTCTGTCACCAATGGACAGATCATCAAACAAAAAAATCAATAAAGAAATCTCCAGCCTAGGCAACTCCACAAATCAAATGGACTTAACAGACAGAATAATCCACCCCAGATCAGTGGAATACACCTACTTCTCAGCAACACATGGATCCTTCTTCAAAGGATCATATTCTGGTTCACAAAGGACATCTCAACAAAAGCAAAAAGCAGATATTATTTTGTGTATTCTATCAGACAATAATGCCATGACCCAAGCAATCAACAGCAACAGACAAAACACATATTTGTCGAGATTAAATAATACCCTATTAAATGAAGAATGAATGCAAGAAGAAATGAGGACAGAAATCAAAAAAATCTTGGAAGAGAATGAGAATGATGACACAACATACTGAAACTTCTGGGGCAGCATGAAATCTTTACTAAGGGGAAAATTTATAGCAATGAGTACCCACATTAAAAATAAAGAGATATCCCAAATAAATAAGCTTATGCTCCATTTCAAAGTCCTTCAAAAGCAAAAACAAGCTAACCCAAAAGCCAGCAGAAGAGAAAAAATAATCAAGATCAGAGCTGAAATCAATGAAATTGAGAAGAAATAAACAATCAAAAGAATTGATGAAACAAAGAGCTGGTACTTAAAAAATAAATAAGATAGAACCCTAGCCAATCCCACTAATAGAAGGATGGAAATTAAGCAAATCAATAAAATCTCCAATAAAAAGGGGGTGATCACCACTTACCCCATGGAAATCTAACAAATTATAAGATCATATTTTGAAAAATAATACTCTTCAAAATTAGATAATATGGAAGACATGGACAAATTTCTAGACACATACAACATTCCTAAATTGATGCAGGTCAATATCTAATCCCTAAACAACCCAATAACAGGCACTAAAATTCATACAGCAATTAAAAGTCTATCAAAGAAGAAAATCTCAGGACCTGATGTTTTCCCTGATAACTTTACCACACTTTGAGGAGGAATTAACATCTCACCTTATTAAGTTATTCCACAAAATTAAAAAGGAAAGATCTCTCCCAAACACTTTTTATGAAGCAACCATAACTCTGATACCAAAAGTCAACAAGGACACATCAAAAAAAGAAAACTACAGATCAATATAGCTAATGAACTTGGGTCCTTTATAAAGTTCTATCAAACAGTATCCAAAAATTTATCAAGATGACAATTCATCATGATCAAGTGGGCTTCATCCCAGGTGTGCAGGGTTGGTTCAACATATGCAAAACAATGTAATTCATCATTTAAACAGAATTAAGGACAAAAAAAATATGATCATCTCAATTGATGCAGAAAAGGCCTTTGATAAAATTCAGCACCCCTTTATACTCAAAACTCTAGACAAGATAGGGATCAAAGGGACCTATTTAAACTATGTAAAGGCTATATATTGCCAAACTCTCCAATAGTATAATACTAAATGGAGAAAACCTGAAAGCATTTCCAATGAACGTGGGGACAAGACAAGGCTGTCTGCTTGCACCACTTTTATTCAATATTGTTCTTGAGATCTCAGCCAGAGAAATAAGGCAAGAGAAAGCACTTAAAGGAATAATAATAGGAAGAGAGGAAGTAAAGCTCTCCCTTTTTGCTGAAGATGTGATCCTGTAACTGAAAGATCCATAAGACTCCACTAGTAAACTGCTTCAACTTATTTAGCAAAGTGGCAGACTAAAAGATTAATACCCATAAATCAATAGCTGTCATATACACTAAGAATAATAGGGCAAAAGAAGATATCAGGAAATCAGTCCCATTCACAATACCCTTGAAAAGAATAAAATACTTGGGAATCAACCTAACATATGAAGTCAAAAACCTCTATAACAAAAATTATCAGACATTGAAGAATGAAATCCAAGATGACCTGAGAAGTTGGAAAGATGTTCTATGCTCTTGGATAGGCAGAATTAATATAGTAAAAATGGCCATTCTGCCAAAAGCTGTACATAGATTCAATGCAATCCCCATGAAGCTACCAATATCATTCTTTACAGATATAGAAAAAGCAGTTCTCAAATTCATTTGGAATAATAAGTAACCCAGAATAGCCAAAACATTACTAAGCAAGAAAGACAATACAGGTGGATTTGCTATACCAGATCTAAAACTACTATCGAGCTGTAGTAACCAAAACAACATGGTACTGGTATCAAGATAGGAAAAAAGACCAACGGGATAGAAGACTCTGAAACAAACCCACAAATCTTTAAGCATCTGATCTTTGACAAACAGTGACAAAATAAACATGGAGGAGAGACAGCCTTTTCAACAAATGGTGCTGGACAAACTGGACAGCCACTTGCAGAAAGTTGAAATAAGACCCTTATTTTTCACCTTGCACAAAAATCAAATCAAAATGGATCAAGGAACTAGGAATTAAATCAGCTACCTTGCACCTGCTGAAAGTTATGTTAGGACCAACACTCAGCATTTGGGAGTAGGCAAAGACTTTCTCAACATTTCTCCTAAAGTGAAAGAAGTAAAGTCAAAAATCAGTGAGTGGAATATCATAAAACTAAAAAGCTTTTGCACAGCCAAGGAAATTATTAACATTGTCAATAGAATTCCTACAGAATGAGAGAGAATCATTGCCTGTGATTCTACTGAGAGAAGACAAATATCCAGAATTTATAAAATCCTCAAAAACATCAACCTCAAAAATACTAACAAACATAGAACCATGGAGTACCCAAGGGGGGCATCCATGACACGGCATCAGCCTTGGCTAACTAGGTAAATATACATTTGTTCTTGATTGTTTGATAATGATTTCCCCCTCAATTGTAACTCCATATTCATCTAATTAAAAAAAAACTAACAATCCAATCAATAAATGGCCCAAAAAGTTAAATAGAAACTTCTCAACAGGGGACAGTGAATAAGCAAATGAATACATGAGAAAGTGCTCTAAATCACTAATAATCAGAGAAATGCAAATGAAAACTACATTAAGATTTCACCTCACACCAATCAGGTTGGCAAAAATGAAGAATATAAACAATAATAGATGCTGGAGGGGTTGTGGAGAGATGGGAACACTAACACACTTTTGGTGGAACTGCAGGCTAGTACAGCTCCTCTTGAAAGTAGTGTGGGAAATCCTCAAAAAATTAGGGATGAACCCACCATATGATCCAGCTATCCCTCTCTTGGGTATTTTTCCAGGGGAGTTGGAATCAGCACATTATAGTGACACAGCAATATCCATGTTCATAGCAGCTCAATTTACAATAGCTAAATTATGGAACCAACCCAGATGCCCCTAACTGGATGAATGGATCACAAAACTGTGATATATATATATATACACACACATACTATGGAATTCTACTCAGTGAGTAGAAACAATAATATTGCAGCCTTTGAAGGTAAATGGATGGGAGTGGAAGAACATGTTGAATGAAGTTAGCATAATACAGAGACTCAAGGGTCAAATACCTTAACTCACCTGTGAACACTGGAGCTGAACTATATATCGGGGCAAGTCAATGGCAATAAGATGAGAGCATGACTGGGATATCTGGGGTACAGTGTATATGCCCAATATAACTGAACATATGTAATCAAAGATAATAGTGAAAAACAAAATCAGAGAGATAATAGAGCCAATTTATGTAGAGATTTATAAATCTTAGGTATTTGACCTTTCCTCTGATTGATGTAAATTCATGAGACAGGTTTTTGCATATAATATAATCATATTTATATTTTAACAAATCATACTGGTTGTTGTGCTGAAAATAGATGGCACAGGGATCAAGATAAAGAGCAGGAAGCACATTTAAGAGATTATTATAACCAAGTAAGTGACAATGATTGCTTGAATCAAGCTCATCACTATGTGAGTAGTAAGAAATTATTATATTCTAGATCGAGTTTGAAGGTAGAACTGACAGGATTTGTTGTTATCAGTTTGGATGTGTCATCTGTAAGGAAAAATAAGGACACCAGGTTTTTTTTAATTTGTTCAACATAGCCTTACATATTGGAGGGAATCACTGCCACACATTTATGAATACATGGATATTGACAGATCAAGCCAAGGCTGATTCCAGTTCATGATCTCCCCACTTTGAGTTCTCCCTGATCCCATTTCCCTTACTTTACCTCCATGTTAGTTGGGCTTCTCATGGAAGTTGAAGTTTCCCCACTGGGTTTAAAAACCCCTACTCCCTCCCTCCAA
>PVKS010051469.1:0-11131 GCA_004027875.1 Aplodontia rufa | reverse complement strand
TGGTACATTTATACCATGGAATATTACACAGCAATTAGAAACAATGACATTGCAGCCTTCGAGGGTAAATGGATGGCTATGGAAGAGATCATGATGAGTAAAATCAGCTTAACCCAGAGATCTAAGGGTCGATTGTCTCCACTCATAGGTGGAATTGGGGACTAGACCCTGGACGATGAGAAAGTTGGTCTAGTAACATGAGTTAAATCCAGATAAGATGTAATGCTTTACAATCTAATACCTTTTTTAGAGTTATAAAGGGAAAGGGAAGGGAGGGATAAGGGAGGGTAATTGTGGGGGGGCACTCCTGGGGATAATTGCAATATCCAGAATATTTACACATTTTATACACATTTTATATTATTTTGTTAAAATCTTGTAAGGTTGTTCAAAAATAAAAAAAATTAAAAAAAAAATAAATGAATGAATAAAATTTTTGGAACTTAGTAACATCAAGCGAACAATTATTTGTGTTATAGGAGTTCTAAAAGAAGAGGAGACAGAGAAAGGCACAGAAATCTTATTTACAAAATAAATGCTGATCTTGGGAGAAAAATGGACATTTATATCCAGTAAGTATAAAGGTTTCTTAATAAGTTCAACCAAAAAGGTCCTATCTGAGGGACAAATTTCAAATTCAAAGAGAAAGAAATTTAAAAGCAGAAAAAGTGTTTGGCAGCATATAAGGGCATCTCCACTGTACTATCTGTATTTCTCAGAAGAAATTTTTCAGGCCAGTATAGAAAATAATGATATATTCAGAGTATTGAAAGAAATAGAAAGAAAGAAATAAAATCATCTAACCAAAATTATTATTATACCAAGCAAATCTGTTCTTCAGAAAAAGGAGAAATAGTCTCTCAAAAAAATAAAAACTGAAGGAAATCATTATCACAAACCCTGTATTACAAGAAATCTTTAAGGAAGAGCATCACCTGGAAACAGGACTGTAGTCACTATCATAAAAATAAGAAAGAATGAAAAACTCCCTGAAATCTTTAAGGAAGAGCTTTAGCTGGAAACAGAACTGTAGTCACTATCATAAAAATAGGGAAAAAATGAAGCTCCCTGGTAGGTAAAAATATGGTCAAATTCAGAATATGACATTAATTTAATGGTGTTACATGGATCTTTCAAGTCTCTAGTATGAAGGTTAAAAGTCAAAATGGTCAAAAATTACTTTAACTAGAAAAAAATTTGTTAAAGAATACACTATGAAAATGTAAACTGTGACATTAAAAGATAAACTTTTAGGAAAGGGTAAAAGTCTAGAGTATTTGTATATGATCAAAGTCCTCCCCTTAAAATAGTTTGTAACATGTTTTATTTAAGCCCCATAGTAATCACAAGCCAAATGCTACAACAGACACATGATGAGAGCCAGAATTAAGTCAAAGATAGCTTCACACAAAAATCTCAAAATCACAAAGGTAGACAACAAGAAGGGAAGAAAGGTACAAAGCATCTAAAACACAAGCAACAAAAAATAGAAGGAGTAAGTCCTTATCTATCAGTAACAACCTTCAACACAAATGGATTGAATTCTTCAATTAAAAGCCATACATACAGTCGTTGAATAAATATGTACACACAAAGACCCAACTATTTGTTATCAGCAGGTAATACATTTATGCTTAAGGAAGCATACACAGAGATTGAAAGTGAATGTATACAATAAAATATCCCAGGACAATAGTAACCAAAATAGATCAGGGATGCTCATCCACCATCAGAGAACACAAATATTATGTAAAACAAATACTGAGCACATGAAGGAAGAAATAAGCTATTCAACAAATAATTGCAGAATAACTAGATATCCATATGCAGAATAATAGTTGGAACCCTACCTAATACTATACTCAAAAGTCACCTTAAAATTAATCCAAAGCCTAAGGATAATATAACACTGTTAGACAAAAACTGAAGTGCAATTATTCATGATCGTGGTTTAGACATGGTTTCTTAGATAAGATACCAATAGTCTAAGATACCAATAGCCCAAGAATCCAAACTAAAATTTGATAAATCAGACTACATCAAAATTCAAAACATTTGTTCAGCAAAAGACATATTAAAAAAATTAAGGGGCTGGAGAGGTGGCTCAGTGGTTACGGCACTTGCCGGGCATGCACGAGTATGTGAGTTCAAACCCCAGCACCACGTACATAGTGAAGTCTCAGAGCAATGAAAGCCTGAAGAAAAACTAAATAAAAGTTATTTCTTTCTTCCTCTTTCTCACTTTCCCTCTCTCTTTAAAAAGAAAGAAGGAAAGAAAAATTAAGAGACAACTTTTAAATGGGAGAAAATATTTACCTATTCTATATCTTATAAAGATCTCATATCAAGAATAAATAGAGGACTCTAGTCCCAGACTGGCAAGCACCCAGATCAGCCCCCAAAAGGACTACCCCTGCCAGGAGTTACCCCACCTACCCACCACATAGGGCCCAGGACTCCAGAGAAGGACCCCTGGTCCCAAGCCAGCAGGTACCCAACACAAATGCCCCCCACCACAGAAGGGCCCCTATTCTGGCCTGCTCCACACTTCTGAGAATCCAGAACACAGTGACACACCCACCTCACTGCACTTTAGCAATCCAATGGACTGCCCCATACTCACAATAGGAAACAGATACGCACACTGGAGACTAGATCCAAAAGGAATAGCAAAATGAGGCTCCAGGCAGACACAGCTTTTTGGAAGAAGGGAAAATGCAAAGATCCAGAAGATACTCTTCAAAAATAGGAATCAAACTAGAAAAGTTTCACCTCAACCTGTAACTCTCCTACCAAGGAGCCCATGGACAGGGATCAGGATGAAAACCTAGGAAAAATTATCAACGATCTGGTTACTAAAAGGAACAATAAACCAAAAGAAGATTTAATGAAGGGGCTATATGAGAAAACTCAAGAGATGAAAAACTGTGTTATCAAAGAAATAGACTTATTGAGAAAGGATGTAACAAAGCTAAAATCTTCAATCAATCACATCAAAGGAACAAGGAAAGAATTTAATAAAAGACTAACTTCTATAGAAAATGGAACCTCAGCTCTTGAAGAAAGAACTTCTAACAATGAGGACAGGCTGAGTAAGATTGAGCACACAGTTGACGAAAAATTTAAAACCTAACAAAGCATGAGCAGAATTTTTTAAATGTCTGGGTTAAAATACCTCTCCCTTATTAAGCTATTCCAAGAAACTAAAAATAAGCGAACTCTCCTAAACACTTTTTATGAGGCAACCATAACCTTGATCCCAAAACCCATCAAAAAAAGAAAACTATAGACCAATATCTGTGATGAACACTGATGCAAAAATCCCTAATAAATTCTAGCAATTGCATTCAAAAACACATCAAGAAGGTAATTCATCTTGATCAAGTGGGCTTCATTCCAGGGATGCAGGTCTAGTTCAACATATGCAAATCAATACATGTGGTACTTTACTTAAACAGAATTAAGAACAAAACATATATGATCCTCTCAGTTGACACAGAAAGGTCTTTGATAAAATCCAGCACCAATTTATGATCAAAACTCTGGAGAAAATAGTTATCAAAGTAATATATCTTAACTCTGTAAAAGCCATATATGACAAAACCACAACGAGTATAATACTAATCATAAAAAATTGAAATTATATCCATCACACTTGGGAACAAGACAAATTGCCCACTCTCACCACTTTTATTCAATACACTCCTTGATACCTAAGCTGGAGAAATCAGGCAAGAGAAAGAAATAAAATGGATAAGAACAGGAAGAGAAGAAATCTAAATATCATTTTTTGCTAATTACATGATCCTATATCTGGAAGACCCAAAAAACTCCACCAGAAAACTGCTAGAGCTTATAAATAGATTTAGCAAAGTGACAGGCTACAAGATCAATACCTGTAAGCCAATAGCTTTCCTACACAATAACAATAATGGCAGAAGAAGAAGTCAGGAAATCTGTCCCAATCATAATATCCTCAAAAAGAATAAAATACTTGGGAATTAATCTAATGAGGGAAGTAAAAAGCTTCTACAAGAAAAATCATTGAATATTGAAGAAGACCTGAGAAGATGGCAAGACATTTCATGCTCTTGGTTAGGCAGAATTAGTATAATTAAAATGGCCATTCTGGCAAAAGAGCTATACATATTCAATGCAATCCTCATCAACCATCAACATAGCAATGCTATTCTTTGCAGATATAGAAAAAGCAGTTCTCAAGTTCATTTGGAACAATAAGAAATAAAGAATAGCCAAAACATTACTAAGCTATAAAGATTGAACAGGTGATTTTGCAATACCAGATCTAAAATTATACTACAGAGTTGTATAAATCTTTAGATATCTGATAGTTGACAAAGGGGTCAAAATATAACATGAAGGAATGACAGCCTATTCAACAAATGGTACTGGAAAAACTGGACAGCCACTTGAAGAAAATTGAAATTAGATTCTTATCTCTCATCTTACATAAAAATCAAATCAAAACGGGTCAAGGAACTAGGAATTAAACTAGCTACAATACAAGTGCTAGAAGAAAAATTAGGACCAATAGTCCATCATATGGGAATAGGCAACAACTTTCTCAATAAGACTTGCAAAGCAAAAGAATTAAAGTCAAGAATCAATGAGTGGGATGCCATTAACCTAAAAAAGCTGCTGCTCAGCCAAGGATTTGCTCTACATTGTCAAGAGAGAACCTACAGAATGACAGATAATCATGGCCTGTGATTCCACCAACAGGGGACTAATACTCAAAATTCACAAAGAACTCAATATCAAATACACAAACAATCCAATCACTAAAGGCCAGAGAGCTAAACAGAAATGTCTCAACAGAGAAAATCAAGCAAGCCAATGAACACATGAGAAAGTATTTTACTCACTAGTAATCAGGGAAATGTAAATCGAAACTACATTAAGATTTCACCTCACTGCAGTCAGATTGGCAAAGGTGAATATTATAAATAGTAAGAGATGTTGGAGGGCCTGTTGGTAGATAGGAACACGGACACACTGTTGGTGGAAGTGCAGACTTGTACAGCCACTATGGAAAGCAGCGTGGCATCTCCTCAAAACATGGATGGAAGCACCATAGGACCCATCTCTCCCTCTTCTGAGTATTTTCCCAGAGGAGCTAGAATCAGCACATTACAGTGACACAGAAAAATCAATGTTTCAGCAGCTCAATTCACAATAGCTAAATTATGGAACCAACCCAGATGTGCCCTTCACTGGATGAATAGATCCAAAACTCTGGTACACACACATACACATGCACATGCGCGCACACACACACACTGGATTTCGACTCAGTAATTAGAAACAATGATATTGCAGCCTTTGTAGGTAAATGGATTACAATGGAAGATATCGGACTGAGTGAAGTTAGTCAAACATAGTCAGGGGTCAAATGTTTTCCCTCATTTGCAGAGGCTAGAGGAAATTGAATGCGTTCCAGCTTTTCTACTAGACTCCTCAAAGTGGAAGCAACACAGAATCTAGGGAAACCGTAGATATTGTGGGGGGACAGTAGGGAGGGAAGAAGTGGAGGGAGGGGAAAGAGAGTAAGGGACAATAGAGAGTGATCTAGTGGGGAATCAACAACATAACATACTCTTTACCTTTTTGAGAAGCTATATAATACTGATGTAATTATTTAATTCTGGAAAATTCACAATTGTGTGTATGTGTGTGTGTGCACATGTATGATTTATATCATATATGAGGGAAATATAGAAAAGTCCTGAGACTGGGGTGTGGGTGGTATGGGGGTGATTCTGGATTAGGATCAGCGGCATATCATACATATGCATTTATGATTGTACAACAACACAACTCCTCAATAAAATTTAAAAAGAAAAAATTTTTAAATTAAGGAAAATCAATAGAAAGAACATATCAAAAACAATTATAGCTCAAAAATAAAAAGTCAAATAGTCCAATTAATAAAGACAAAGGATTTCAAGAGACATTTCTCCGCATAAGATATGCAAGAAAATACAAATGATAGTCAACATCAGATATTAGGAAAATGCAAATTAAAATCACAATGGATACCACTTTTCATCCATTAGAATGAATATGACCAAAAAAAGAAAAAAATGAAAAAAAGACGTAAGTTGAGGTAGATGGAAGGGTGGAGGAAAGCTGTTTAATTCATGGCATTCAGAAAGCATCAAGAGTAGGGAAGTGGCCACAGGGAAGATAAACCCTTTCAGGGCCCACAGTAACCCACCTCTTCCAGTCACATCCCCTATTTGCATTTTCCATCCAGTTAGTCCTTTTAAATTAGTATGGACTGATTAGGTTATGGCTCTCATAATCTGATCATTTCACCTCAGAATATGCTTGTATTAACACAGGAGTTTGGGGAAAACACTTCATATCCAAACCATAACAGCTACAGAAATATTCATTTATCATTACATAATGTATGTTGCAGAATGTTCATATGAGCACTATTTATAAAATGTCCAACCTAGAAATAATCCAACTGCATAGCAACAATGGAATGGAATACAAACATCACAGCAACATTCGTATAGTGAACTACTATACAGTAGTGAGAATGAACTGCTTCTGCATGCAACATTAATCAATCTCAAACACAATGTTGAGCAAAGCAATATATACATAAATAATGCAAACTACCTTATTCCAATAATATAAACATGAGACACAGGTTTTCCTTCAAAAAGAAGCACAACTGATCATTTCAGATATTCATATTAGCCATATTTTCCCATGTACCATTTGATTCTTCTATTGCTATGAACATTACATCCCCGTATAACTGGATATCTCCTTATACATATTTAGCAAGTTTACAAAGAGGAAATGAGAATCATAGACTTATATTTCTTAGTGAATCTGTGTTGTTTCCTGGAGATTACCAGTCTTTTCTAGATTTTTTTGAAACTGTTTAGAATATTAAGGGAGAATCATGATCATTTGCTTATCATTTAAGAATCTACATTGGGGGGCTGGAGTGGTGGCTCAGTAGTTGAAGAGCTTGGCTGGCATGCGCAGGGACGTGAGTTTGAAGCCCAGCAACACACACACACAGTCTTGGAGCAATGAGGGCCACATGAAAAACTAAATAAAAAAATAATTTTCTCCTTCTCTCTCTCTCACTATCCCTCTCTCTTCAAAAAAAAAATCTATATTGGGGGGGTGTTTGCCTTTTCAAATAGTAATAATTACCATGATTCTATATTAATTCATGTTTGCAAAGGAATTTAAAATTTCATTTACTCCCAGTCTTTATAATCAGCTACTACTTCTGATCATTGATGCTTAGAGTAAAATAAATAATTTGGATATTTTTAATATCACAAGCTGTGCATCTCCTCATGGGGAGAAAAAAAATCTTATTAGCTACTAAATTTTTTACGCTTCTAAGAGTCCACAACATTTTTCAAGGCTGAATTCAATTCCAATTCCCTGCCTTCACATTAAAGTCTACATAAACTGCTCCATATGAATAGTTATTTAATATTTTATTACAAGCTTTTAATTTTACTATCCCCTCAGTAACTAATTCCCCTGCTTACAAACCTTATGGTCAAGAAATGCTTCCCAACAGCTAATATAAATTTTTCATTCTGTTCTTTAGCATTCCAAAGGACTTTTTAAATCTTGCCCACCTCTATCCTTACCCATTTCTAACAAACCACAATTCGTTTACATTCTCCCATCCATTCCTAACGCAGATATTGGTCATCCATTAGCTGGTGCAAGCTGCTCTCAATAAGCACAGTACATTTGCTCAAATCATCAACATTGGGACCAGAAGGCTGGATTTAGTCTAATCCATATGGCAAGTTTCATCTTAGTTAAATTACTTAACTTCTGCTAACCTCAGTTTCCTAATAAAATAAAAAGGAAGAATAGTAATATTCACTCCATAAGATTATTATGACAATTATATGATGCAGAATATGAGGCAAGCAATGTTTTCTTATACTAAGAGCTCAATAAATACTGTTGTTATAATTATTAATATAGTGGTTAAGGTGCTTTTGCTTGCAAATAAATGAAAAGAATGGCCAGACTAGGCTATTTCAAAAAACCCAGAGAGTGGGGCAGAGAATTCTATAGTTAGTAGAGGAATTGAGAATCAGTGCTTTGAACCCACAGCAATTAGGGTCATTCAAGGGCCACAGCTTCAGGCATTCAGCATCATAGTATGAATGGCACATTCACCCGAAATGTGTTTTTCTCTACATTCCAAATTCCAAACCCCTAAGAAAGAGCATTTAATTGTTCCAACTTCATTCAGGATATTTATTATTTTGTTGACAAGCCAAGGACAGAAGGCCACAGATCACCAACAGAGATTCATTCCCTGGGTGTGAAGCTAGCATCAAGAAAGGGGATATCGGATTAGATTCCACATATGAATGAGATCACGTGGCATTTCATTTTATGTGCCCTGAGTGGACATTAAGTGCTTTCACCACAAAAATAACCATGTGAAGTAATGTATATGTTATTTAATTAGATTTAGTCATTCCAACACACACACGTATACACCTCAAAGCATCGTGTCATCCATGATAAAAACATACACTTTTATTTATAAACTTATAAAATGAAAAACCATGAGAAGAGGGTATTGGACATCCATGTGCCTGGGATTGGCTTTTACTATTGCTGATGATGCAGTTATAGCAGCTACTACCACTATTCCAGCTTCTTCTACTGCTCTTGCTGGTTTACTACTACTGCCACATCTCCATTCATATTAACACACAACCCAGCTCTGCATGTAGAATCAGTGAGAAACCTTGCCCCACCTATCATACCAGGCTGAAAACAGTCGCTGCTATCCCTTATAATATTATAAGGAAAGAAATGAACACACATTAAAAGGTATTTATTCAAAGGAATTCAACTTCATCAATTTAAAGAAGATATAATTCTATTCACAGACATAGAATGAGGATAGCTTTGAGATTTCCTCACCAAATCTGAAATACAAATGTAGAAGAATAATAAACAGCTTTCAAAGACTTTGTCATGCCCTCTGATTTGCACCTGATTTGTTATGTAACCTAGCATACTCGAAGCAACTTTCAATTTATGCATAATTTTGTCTCCACTTGGCATATTACTGCAAGTATGTGTTTATAAAATAAGATTCAATTAAGTTATCTGATTCTGATTAAATTATTTCTTTAAATAATTAGTTACTCAAACAAGCAAATTGCCATGGCTATTGTACTTTGTTGAGTTTTACCAAACATTTTAAGGCTTTCAAAAGTAAACAACATACCTTATAATTAGGCAATATGAAATTAACATGCATGGTCTACTGTTATCTTTATTATTCTACCTAACTGAAAGGCAGCTTGCTAGAGCACTAAGGAAAAAAAATCAAGTTTAAAAGGACATTGCAAAAATATGGAAAAGTCTGTGGCTGAATAAATCTATTTTGATGATTTCATCTTATTTATCAAGCACAGTAGTAAAATAGTAGGGAAAAATATTAATAGGTGAATAGGAAATTATATACAATTGATCCTATGGTTTGACTAGTTTGTTCTGTCAAAACTCTTGTGTTGCAAAATTAATCTCCAATCCAACAATGTGGGGAAATGGGACCTAATGGAAGGTGTTCAGGTCATGAAGGCCTTGTCCTTATGCATAGATAAAAGTCTCTTCAAAAGGGTCTTGCAGAAATGAGTTCACTCTCTTCCATTATACCATGTGCAGAGCAGAGCTCCTTCCCTTCCAGAGGATGTAGCATTCAAGGTGCCATCTTGGAGGCCAGGAATGGGTCCTGCTCAGGCTCCAAACATGCAGGTGCTTTCATCTTGACCTTCCCAGACTCAGAAATGTGGAAAACAAATTTCTGTTCTTTTTTTTTTAAGAGAGACAGAGAGAGAGAGAGAGAGAGAGAGAGAGAGAAGGACAGTGAGGGAGAGAGAGAGAAAGTGAGAAACAATTTTTTTAAATTCAGTTTTTCATGTGGCTTTCATTGCTCCGAGACTTCACTGTGTACGTGGTGCTGGGGTTTGAACTCAGGCACTACTGCATGCAAGGCAAATACCATAACTGCTGAGCCACAGCTCCAGCCCCCAAAATTTCTGTTCTTTATAAATCACCCAGACTGTGGTGTTTTGTTTTAGCTGTACAAAATGATTAAGACAATTGAGTACACAAGTGTTGGAGTAATCAAGCATTGACCTTGGAGGCAAACAACCCTGGAGTAAATTCTTGCTCTGCCATTTTAAAAAAATTGTCGTGAATTCATAAACCAATTCAAAAATATATTTGATCCCAGTTTTGTCACTTAGAAAGCAGGCACAATAAAACCTACTTCAGTTGTTAATCTGAGAAGACAACATGGCACACAATAAATTTTTAACTCACCTTTCTCACTAAATGCGAATTCTGTGAAAAATGATTTATTTTCCAGTTGACATAGGGTCAAACACCATGTACAATTTGCCCTTATGGAAGCCTGAAATTTAAGCTATGTTAAAACAGTACTTAAATTTTCTCTTCAAATATGTCAGGCATGGCATCTCATTTGATTTCATAATGAGAATGCCAATTATGTAAAGAAGATAAAGGCTTAAAGACACAGATTAGTCAAGGGATTTTCTCAAAGCCAAACGGAAGTCTGTGGTCATGTCAGAACAAAAGCCCAGGTCTCTTGACTTTTAGCTATGTGCTAAAATAAAATGTGCTCCTTGCCTCAGCTGCAGGTGACATCTGTTGCAGGGTTTTGGGTGCTTGCCATACATTACCCGTCCTCTTCATACTAAATATCAGAGCAGCAGCAAATACAAGTAGGAAGAAGACCAAAGATACTTGCTGTGTTCAGAGCAGACAGAATGCGTTGCTTGTGTCCAAAACAAAATTAAAACTGTAAGCAAAGAAAATAAATAGCACACTGAGTATGGGGATTTCAACAGAGGATATTTTACCTTGGATGGATGCAGGGGTTGGCAAAGCATATGCAGAAGGAAAAGAAAAACTCCACTGCTGTATTTTACCTGGCCAACGCTGTAAGCAAAATGCCTCCCTATTCTGATACCCGTACTTACCAGACCTGCCCTATTCAGTCTCAACAGAATAGCTGATTTACAACGAAAGACGCCAAGAGACTGATGGCAGG
>PVKS010051468.1:0-11147 GCA_004027875.1 Aplodontia rufa | reverse complement strand
AACAGCACCGCGTGGCCCAGAGTGAGCGAACTTATTGATTCTCTCATAGGAACAGGGCTTGGGCAGGGGAATTGAAATTGGGACAAAGGAGTTGTTACTGTGGCTGCACCAGGAAACATTCTCTATGTGCCAACACTCAGGTATGGTGAGGTAGTCAGTTTACTGTGGGAAAGACTGTGCTTTTTGAAGGAGGAATTTGTATTTACATCTAAATATGGCCATCATTATTGACAGTCATTTAACACTGAAGGCTGGACCCAACCAGGATTTCCTGCCCCTGTGTCCTAAGTTTGGGGGAAGGGAGACAAAGACCAATTGAAGGGAGAACATCCAATAAAAAGGGCAAACCTAACTGCCTCTTTGGCTCTGTCCCCTTCTCCCATCTGAGGGAAGTCTGCTCTTTTCCCTATGCTTTGCTTTCTATTATTTTCTTAAAATATAAGTCTGTCTAATATGCTGTTGAGCAGTGTGTTGCAGCTCTACAGTAGCGGGAAGAAATCCAGCTCTTAGCTGGGTAGCTGCTAACACTAGTTGGGCTGCAGACGTCTGTAGCCAGGCCAAATTCCCAGTTTTAACTGGGAATAGCTGCAAACACTGGAAACGGGTTATTTTGGCCGCTGGAATCTTTAGTCAGCCCAAACTTCATTCACCAGTAGGAACAGAGAATCTAGCCTCATCTCAATACCCCCACATCACCATATTATCTATGTTAGGCCAGGGATTATATTGATTTAGGTATGAGCCTTGATTAAGATTTATGTAAAGCAGGCATTTAGAAAAGCACCAACATCAACGGTTAAACTCTATGTAAAATAGGCTTTGAAACTAAGCAGCAAAATCATTGGTTAAAATCGATGTAGCAAATCTTTCCTAGCTTCCATCTGTGTTCACCCCCCTCTTAGTTTTCCAGCTTCTGGGACAAAGGAATTGCTCCCACAGGTGAGTCTCAGTTGCTCTCTACCAGTTAGTTTCTAGGTGTGGTTGAATGGGGTCCACTGTCCTAACTACCTAGCCCTTCTACTATTTCTCCTAATCTGTCTCACTAACACTACTTCAGCCACAGAGCAGAGATCTGCAGCCAGCCCAAATTTCCAGTTTTAACTGGGAATAGCTGCAAACATTAAAAGTGAGCTATTTGGCAGCAGAAATCTGCAGTCAGCCCAAATTCCATTCGCCAGCCAGTGGGAGCAGAGAAATCTGGCTTCATCTCAAAACCCTGAATCAATATGGCAGGAGTCAGAGAGCACACATGTTATGTATCTTCTGCTCTTTTTTTATCTTCTTTAAAACCACCAGTATTCAATCATGGAGGATCCACTCTGATGATTTTACCTAATTCTAAGCAACTCCCAAGGACTCTACCTCTAAACACCCATAATCAAATTAAATTTCCACCCTCTTTTTTTGTTGTTAATTTGGTAGCAGGGATTGAACCCAGGGATGCTTAACCACTGAACTACATCCCTAGCTCCCCCCTCACTTTTTTTTTAATTTTGAGACAGGGTCTTGCTAAGTTGCTGAAGCTGGCTTTGAACTTGCAATCCTCCTGCCTCAGTCTCCCAAGTCGTTGGGATTGCAGTTGTGTGCCACCAAGCCTGGCTCCACCGTCTTAATTTCTCACAATGAAGATTAATCTCCAGAGTGAGTCTCTTAAAAATTCATTATGACTTATTTGTACATATGTACAATATTCTTTAGTTATTCATTCTCCATTTTCTCCCTCCCTCTTTTCCCTCTCCCTGATCCTCTTCTACTTTGCTGGTCTCTCTTCTATTTTAATGAGATCCATCCCCTTTTCTAATTTCCACATGAGAGAAAACATATACCCTTTCTTAGCATGAATTTTTTGGGGTGGGGTAGGCATATTCAAACCACACCATACACAAAATAATTGAAAGCTAGAACTCAAACATATATTTGTATACCAATGTTTAGAGCAGAATTATTCACAATAGCCAAAAAATAGAAATAACCCAAATGTCCATTGACAGATGAGTGGGTAAATAAAATGTGGTGTACATAATGTAACAGACCATCCAACATGTTATAACATGGGTGAATCCTAAAAATAATATGCTAAGTGAAACAAGTCAAATACAAAAGGATAAATATTGTATGATTCCACTTATATGAAGTACCTAGAGTAGTCAGAGTTCATGAAGAGAGAGGTGGGGGTATAGCTCAGTGGTAGAACACTTGCCTAGTGTAGGCAAGGCAGTGAGTTTGATTCCCAGCACTGCAAAAATAAAAAATAAAAAGTCATCGAAACAGAAAGTAGAACACTAGTTACTAGAGTCTAGAGGAAGGGAAAAGGAGGTAAATATTGTTTAATGGGTACACTTTTTAGTATGGTATGATGATGAAAAATTTCTGGACATGGAGA
Organism: Aplodontia rufa; assembly: GCA_004027875.1. NCBI lineage: Eukaryota > Metazoa > Chordata > Mammalia > Rodentia > Aplodontiidae > Aplodontia > Aplodontia rufa. The sequence goes on along the minus strand of PVKS010051468.1, from coordinate 8,764 downwards.
ACAATGATGCTTGTACAACAACATAAATGTATTTAATGCCACTAAACTGTACACTTAAAATGGCTATAATGTTAAATTTCATTTTATCAAAGAAACAGAAACAAAAGAAAACTTCCTCAACATGATAAAGACTATCTATGAACTATCCTTCAATGATAAAGGACTGAATGCTCTTCCCTTAAAATCAGGAATAAGACAAGAAATACCCAGTCTCACTTCTATTTAATTTAGTATTAGAAGTTCTAGCCATGGGCTGGAGCAGTGGCTCAGCGGTTATGGTGCTTGCCTGGCATGCCTGAGTACATGAGTTCAAACCCCAGCACCATATACACAATGAAGTATCGGAGCAATGAAAGTCACATGAAAAATGAAATAAAATTGATTCTCTCTTTCTCTGTCTCTCTCTCACTATCCCTGTCTCTTAAAAACAAAAAAAGAATTTCTAGCCAAAGCATTTAAGCAAGAAAAATAAATATGAGGCATCTAAATTGCAAAAGAAGAACTAATATATTAGGATCATTAAGAATACCAAAGATATTAGAAAAATGAGCAAGTCTGACGGACCAGTTCTTGTCTTTAAAAGTTGGAACCTCAAAATTATACTAGAAATTCTAGCCAGGGCAGTTGAACAGGAAAGTGGAATAACAGGAATAATTGGAAAAAGTAAAACGATACCTATTTGCAGTTGACAATGATCTTTTTTTTTTTTTTGAAGAGAGAAGGACAGTGAGAGAAAGAATCATTTTTTTTTTTTTTTACTTAGTTTTTCATGTGACCTTCATTGCTCTGACACTTTGTTGCGTATGTGGTGCTGGGGTACAAACCCATATCCTCACACATGCCAGGCAAGCGCTGTAACCACTGAGCCACCACCCCTGTAAATCCTGACATGATCTTATGTGTAGAAAATCCTAAGGAATCCACCCAACATCCATATTGAATTAGCAAATTCAGAAACACTGCTCCTAGGAAAATTCAGGGTTCATCTCCTGCAAGCCTGTAGTCACATTTTTCTCAATTGATTAGGCCATAGCCTTAATTTATGCATATTTCTGTTTAAATAAACAAGCCAAGTTTCCAGGACATGAAATTTATATAAAAAATTAAATCTATTTCTATAAACTTGCATTCTACAATATAAAAGTGAATTTAAGAAAGCAATTCCACTTATAATAGTCTCAAAAAGAATAGAAAACTTAGAGCCAGGCATGGTGGCACCTATGTGTAGTCCCAGGTATTTGGAAGGCTGAGATAGGAGGATTGGGAGTTTGAGGCCAGGTTGGGCAATTTATCAAGACCCCATTCACCCTCCCCACCCCCACAAAAAATAAAAAAGAAAGAAAGGACAGGAAAAAATACTTAAAACCAATTTACTATAAATACTGTAAAACATTATTGAAAGAAAATGCAGTTCTAAATAAATGGAAAAGCATTCCATGTTCATGGATTGGAGGATTTGATGTTATTTAGGTGTCAGTACTCCCCAAATGGATCTACAAAGTCAACACTATCCTTATCAAAATCTAGCTAGCTTCTTTGCAAAAATTGACAAAATGATCTTAATACTCACATAGAAATTCTGAGGACTTGGAATTTTTTCCATAAACAATCTTGAAGATGAAAAATAAAACAATCTTAGAAAAATATTCACACAAACATAGACATAGATCAATGGGATGGAATCAAGTGTATAGAAGAAAAGAAAAAAAACAAAACAAAACAACTCCCACTTACAGTCAATTGACTTTTGGCAGGTGTGCCTAGACCATTCAATAGGGAAAGAATTGTTTCTTCAATAAATGATGCTAGGACAATCATAGATACACATGCAGAAGAATGAAGTGTGACTCAATACATACAAATTAACACAAAATGGATACTGTGCCCAAAGGTAAAAGCTAAAACCTTTTAGAAGAAAACATATAATACATAAATCTTCATGCCCTTGGATTAGGCAACGTTTTCTTATATATGATTTTCAATTCCTATGTGTGGGGGCTGAGTGCAGGAAGGGAGTCTCTCCCCCCTTGACCAGTAACTGACTCATAAGAATTTAGCCACTGGGGAATGGAGGATGAGATGTTGAAAGGTCTGCTCCTCTTGGTGAGATACATACACCTGATCAGGAACTGATGGAAGAGGAAACTGTCTTCTTTGCTATATATACCTGCCTTGAGTGGAACTTTTACCAAGCCAAACAGGAGGTGGGGATTGGGTCATGGCTCAAGTCCATAGATCTGTTGTTTTGAGTGTAGTAGATTTTCTTGAATTAATGTTACTTCGTTTGTTATGTGACCTTAGATTCATTACCAGAGACTTTAAAAGGATCATCATCATCATCATTATTTTCTCCAATTATGCATATCTGTCTGAGGAATTCCTTATGCCTCTGCCGAAGAGGTGGAATTTCCCAAACTGATTATTTTATAAAGAGAGAGAGGGATAGTGATAAAGAATCAGTTTTTTAAATTTAATTGTTCATATGGCTTTCGTTGCTCTGACACTTCATTGTATACGTGGTGCTGAGGTTCAAACCCCTTCGCACATTCCAGGCAAGTGCCATACCACTGAGCCACCACTCCAACCCCCAAACTGATTTTTTAATCTTGAAAAAATACTAGGGGTCTGTTCTAAAATTCAAACAATTGTTGACATGTTCGTGTTCATTTTCCCCATGTAGCTATCAGATTTCAGCTCATATTCCAGTTATTTATCTGTTGGTTTATACAAACAAAACTTAGTGGCTTAAAACAAACCATTTGATTATATTTCACAACATTGTGGGTCAGGATAGATTCGACTGGGTTGACCAGGGTCATTCCATTGTATTCATCTGGAGACTGGAAGGTCCAAACCAACTTCATTCAAACACCTAGTACCATGGCAGGGATGGCTACAAGGCTATAATCAACTGGGCTCCTTTCCCTCTCCATATACGCCTCTCCAGTAAAATAGTCAAACTTTTTATGTGGGTTAGGAATTCAGTAGTGAATATTCCTAGAAATCAAGGAAGAAGCTGCAAGACTTTTATGAGCAGGGGCTGGATCGAGGGCTCAGCAGTTATGGTGCTTGCCTGGCAAGCGTGAGGACTTCAGTTCAAACCCCAGCACCACACACACAACAAAATGTCCAAGCAATGAAAGCCACAAGAAAAATGAAATAAAATTGATTCTCTCTCCCTCTCTGTCCCTCTCTCTCTTTAAAAATAAAAACAAACAAAAAAACAGGGCCAGAACATAGTCACTGATATGGTGAAAGGACACTACACAAGAACATGCTGTTGATTCTCATTATTTATAGTAGTTACTTTCTGTAAGGTCACTATGAATACTGAATTAGCAAATTTGGAACTATTGCTCCTAGGGGAAATTCAGGGTTTATTTCCTGCAAGCCTGTAGTCACATTTTTCTCAACTGATTAGGCTACAGCCTTAGTTTATGCTTATTTCTGTTTAAAGATGCCTTATTTGATGTATACTCTTGATTCATAAACATTGAATGCATGAGGCCAACAGCTTATCTACATGTTTTCTCTTTAAGGCATAGTATAGACTTCTTGCACTTTGGAAGACTAGACAACACTTCAGCTCTATGCTTAGAGGATACTTTAAACAGCTAAATCACCAACAAAAAGCACACAAAAAGAGTGTCACTAAATAGACCATCAAAAAGACACTTGCTCTCCATATGAGGGCTGAAATAACAAGGTCAGCATCATCTTGTTCAACCTGGGAGGGGAAAGTACATGTCCAACAACCAATTTTTTTTTAACACATTGGGCATGTCCATAAACGACCATAAAATCTCTTCAAGTATTGATTTTTTTTAAGAGAGAGGGACAGTGAGAGAGAAAGAGACAGAGAGAATCAATTTTTATTTAGTTTTTCATGTGACTTTCGTTGCTCCGACACTTCATCGTATATATGGTGCTGGGGTTTGAACCCATGTCCTCACGCATGCCAGGCAAGTGCCATAAGCACCTTCTCCAGCCCTCAAGTATTGATCTTGAGGTTACAAATAAATTGTAATGAGTAAGTAAATTTGCAAAATCCATGAAATATGAGCATTACTGTAAATAGCAGGAGGTCCTGGTTGTTAGGAGACCCTCCTCGGACACTCGTTGTTCCAAGCTACTGTGGCATACAGTAATAATTGTTTATTATTGACATCCATATTATCATGTAATAAAAAGAATAATCTTGGGGCTGGAGTCGTGGCTTGGTGGTTACGGAGCTTGCCTGGCATGTGCAAGTACCCGGGTTCAAACCTCAGCAACCCACGTACACAACTAAATGTCAGAGCAATAAAAGCCATGTGAAAAACTCAATAAAAATTGATTCTCTCTCTCCCACTGTCCTTCTCTCTTTAAAAAAAAATGAATAATCTTAAATTCTTAAATGTAATGCATTCATTTTTACACAATTCACAATTTTTACTACATCCCTAAGTAGTAAATATTGTTTATTTCAACTGGCTTTTTTTTTTTTCTCAATAGCATGACTTCTTTTTTTTCTTTCTTTCCTTTTTTTTTTTTTTTTTTTTTTTTTTTTTTTTTTTTTTTTTTTTTTTTTTTTTTTTTTTTTTTTTTTTTTTTTTTTTTTTTGGTACCACTGAGCTACACCTCCAGCCCTTTATTTTGAGACAGGGTTTAAGTTGTTGAGGCTGATCTTGATCCTATGATCCTCCTGCCTCAGTCCCCCCAGTTGCTGAGATTACAGGCATGCACCATCACACTCGGGTTTATGTACCATTTAAAGTGTATAATTCAGTATTTTTTAAATATATTCACAGTTATACAACTCTCACCACTATCTGGTTCCAGAATACTTTTATCACCCCAAAATGAGATGCCATACCTATCAGCATCCACTCCCTACTCTCCTTGCTCAGCCCCTGGCAACCACTAATACACATTTTTTATTCATTAGTTCATACACATTAGGTTGTTTCTGCCTTTTGGTATTATAAATAATGCTGCTATGAACAGTCATAAACAAACCTTTGTTTAATTCAATGCTAGGGGTTCCATTTGGGAACTTGAGCACATTAGGCAAGCTCTTTACCACTAAGCTACTTGTTTTAAATTTTATTTTGAGATAGGATCTAAGTTGCCCAGGCAGACCCTGCACTTCCTGTGCTCCTGCTTCAGCCTCCCAAGTTGCCAGGATTACAGGTGTGCACCACTACACCTGGCTCATATATTAGTTTTTGTGTGGACATATATTTACTTTTCTTATAGGTATATATTTAAGATTAAAATTGTGCAATCATATGGTAACTCTATGTTTAAATTATTTTCTTTTTTTTTTTTAAGAGACAGAGAGAGGGATAGAGGAAGATAAAGAAAAAGACAAACAACTTTAGTTTTTCATCTGGGTTTTGTTTCTCCAAAACTCAGTTGTGTATATGGTACTGGAGTTTGAACCCCAATCCTCACGCATGCCAGGCAAGCACTGTAACTGCTGAGTGACCACTCCAGCCCCATATGTTTCAATTGTTAAGGAATACCTCAACTGTTTATCAAAGAAACTGCCCTATCGTTCCTTTGATAATTTGTCTTTTAACATATTTATTTTCATTTTGAACTTACTTTTTTGTTTTATATGTAAATGCCATTTATGTTTGGATGATTTCATTGTTTCACTGAATAGTGTATTTCTACAAATAATAGTTTATAGTCCTAACTCCTTTTTTTTTTTTTAAAGAGAGAAGGACAGTGAGAGAGAGAGAGAGAGAGAGAGAGAATCAATTTTTATTGAGTTTTTCACATGACTTTCATTGCTCCAACACTTAGTTGTGTACGTGGGTGCTGGAGTTTGAACCTGTGTACTTGCACATGCCAGGCAAACGCCGTAACCAAGCCACCGCTCCAGTCCCTAGTCCTAACTCTTTACCATAAATTTTGACTTTCTTTTAAAAAGAAAAAAAATCCAATGACATAAATAAAATAAATTAACAATAAATTAAAGATAAAAATAAATAAGATAAAGTTTGTTTTGTCATATTAGAGTGAAAATAACTAACATAAATTTGCTTCTCTAATTTAGTTAATAATAAACCTTATTTATTTATTTATTTTAAAGAGAGAGAGAATCAATTTTTTATTTATTCATCTGGTTTTTGCTTCTCTGACACTTAATTGTGTATTTATTCTCCAATACTAATACTCTGGTTTCTCTTCAGATCGTATTCTCCAATACTTAGTTGTGTATGTGGTACAGGGCTTTGAACCCAGGTCCTCATTCATGCCAGACAAGCGCTGTAAATGCTGAGCCATGGCTCCAGTTATATATATATACACACACACACACACACACACACATATTTAGCCATACACACACACATATATATGTATATATATATATATATCGCGTCCCCTCTGCCCGCAGAGAAAACACGACACGCAGTTGAGAGACACACGGAGCAGCAAGCTTCTTTATTGAGTTCCTCTTCTCTTCTCCTCCTCGCCCGAACTCCCTCTCAGAGTCAAGGCCCTTAAGGCATTACATTTAGAGTCAAGGCTATTCACATTCAGAGTCCTTGTTTCTACTGCCATACCAGAGTCCCTGTTTCTGCAGCCGAGGCTCTTACTGCCTGCGTCTTCTACTGCTGCTGATCTCTCCGCCGACGCTGCTGCTGCTGCTGCTCTGGTTCTATGCTTTTGCTGGTCCTCGCTTCTGCTGCTTGCTTCTTCCATGCTTCTTCTCTGACTGCTCCAGGACCGGGCGGGTTGGCTGGCTGGCTGGCTGGCTGGCTGGCTGCTTGCTCTTCCAGGACAGGGCTGCTTCTTCTTTTGCTACTTGCTTGCTTGCTCTCTGGCTGCTTACTACTCTATTTTTACAACAGCCAATAGGGGTATATAATTGTAACAAATGAGTGGCCGAAATAGCTTAGTCATGCGGTCAGGCAATTTGCTAATTACAAGCCAGCTGGACCCCCCAGAGTTATTTACCACCAATTCTTTTACAAGCCAGCTTGGCCTCATGTTGGGGAAATCCCCGACATATATATACATACACATTTAAAGGCCTAATTAAACTGGGTGTGGTGGCACCCACCTGTAATCCCACCGACTTGGGAGGCCGAGGCAGGAGGATCACAAGTTCAAAGCCAACCTAAGCAATACAGGCTCTAACCAACTTAGCAAGACCTTGTGTCAAAATAAGATATAAAAAGGGCTTGGGATGTGGCTCAGCGGTTAAGTGCCCTTGGGTTTGATTCCGTGTACCAAAAAAGAAAAGAAAGAAGACTCAGTATATATATCTCTCTCTATGCTAAAATCCTGTCTCATTTTCACAGGTCAGTCCCTTTCAGAGTAGAAAGGTAGTAGGAAGGGCATGTGCAGGAATCAAGATTCACTGGGGGGGCTGTCCTGGATGCTTCCCACTACAGATACACAAATGAAGCAATAAATAATTTTATCAGGGAATGCTGGGGAGGTTTCAAAGAGGAAGTGAGGTAAGAACTGGGTCTTTGGAATCCCATTGGCCCTAGGAAAAATGAGAAGGACCAGTAGAGGTGATATAGTCTGTCCTTGACCTGAAGATAGAAAGAACCAGGAGGGTGCCAGGAAGTCCACTTTCCAGTGGCTTTAGATGCTATTTCTAACTTGCTCAAGATCTTTCATGGGCATGCTGCTGAGTGGCGGTAGGTGCTTCTCATCTCACAATATGCAATTAGACTAGACAGACGCTCTTTTAATAACAGGTATTATTAAGTACTTGATGAACCAAAATGGCTATCCAAAGCTAGTTTTGTTGTCTCTTATAATTAGGACTTGAGCTTCCTCAGGGAGACCAGAAGAAATTAGATGCAACAGCTCCCATTTCTACTCCTGTCATTGTTTTAATATTCAAAACACATCTACCTATAAGCTATTGAACGCTTTTACATTTTGGGGGAGAGAAGAGAAAAACAGTATGAATCTCAGAAGATCTTTGAAATATAAAAATTACCATTTTCATCCAAAACAAAAATAGTTATAGAGGTCTTTATTCTCCTTTGTGTTCTTTTTTTTCCTCCAAAAAGCTTTGCAATCATCACAGTGCTGCAAATGTGGTCATTGTTCATTTATTCCTTTTATCTTGTTACAAACTTTACATATTTCTACTAAGAAGTAGTCTATAAATAGCAAGAGAAACAAAAGTAAGTACAAAAAACTGTCCAGATGAAGAGAAAAAGCGTAAGAAGCCTCATCTGTGTCCTGACAGTTTTTCTTTCCTTCCTACATGACTAGTAATGCACTGCGTGAGAGCATTCACTGGAGAATAAGCCACAGGCTCTAAGCAACTCAGGAGCCAGCATTCATTTACAGCTGGGTAACTCTAGTCAGTCCAAGCCTTTACCGAGCACTGAACTCAGCCCACTGGCCTGCCCTGGACACCAGAGGGGCCTCTTGGAGCCCTACACCTTATTTTGCCTTCATTACTTTTTCCTTTCATAGTGCTAAATACTATTTATTGAGCATCTATTTATATCTCTTTATCTATTTTTATTGTCTGTCTTCCTCCCCAAATCCTGCAAGGTGGTATCATGAGCCCCACTTTACAATTAAGGAAAATAAACCTGAGGCAATATATGAATCAAGAATCAAAAGTTTTGGGCTGGAGCAGTGGCTCAGCAGTGCCAGCAGCCCTTGCCTGGCATGCACAAGGATGTGGGTTCAAACCCCAGCACCAGGTACACAACAAAGTTTTTGAGCAATGAAAGCCATGTGAAAATCTAAATAAAATTGATTCTCTCTCTCTCTCTCTCTCTCACTGTCC
>PVKS010051467.1:0-11133 GCA_004027875.1 Aplodontia rufa | reverse complement strand
ACCAGTCTTATTAGGTTACAGCTTTATAGTTACCCCTTTTGCTTAATCAGGATCAGTAACCTGGTGTCCTGTAGGTGATGGCATGTCTTAATTCAGGTTTTGTTCTGTTAGAAGTAGTACTTCTGCAAAACACTAGTAAACAATTTTAAAGATTTGCAAGGGAAATACAATAAGGAATTTGGAAATAAAATTAATTTTATTTTGGAACCCTAAGGTGAGAGGCTGAGTCTTAGCTCAGGCGAGGTAGAGCTCTTAAAGTGTTTTATCTTTTAAGTTGATCTTTGCTTCTTAACAGTATTTTATAAAGTTTATCTGAATATACATTAGGAAACAGTGTTAATGATCAGAGAAAAACAGTCAAAGCAAATAAATATGTCAGGCTTTTAAATGGCAGTGACCCTTTATGTCAGATACAATGCATATAAGAGAGCACTTATTGATTATCTTGCCTGTAAATCTATATAGATTTTTATCTTATAGACTTTTATATAGAGTTTGAACATTTATTTGACCTGAAGAGAAATCTTAAATAACTTTAACTGATTGTGCCAATTATTTTTAAGTTAATAATATGCAAACCTCTGAGATCTGCCCTTCGTAAACCCTTTGCAACTTATACACTTATTTAGAACAGTTTAAAACTATAAAAGGAAATTGCCAGGAAAGAAACAGTATCAGTGATTAAATACAGCAGTTGGTTAACTTATCCACCTTAAATAATGTAATAGACAAAAGCTTATATATCTAGAATGTCAAAAAATGATATCCTGAAATAACAGCTACTTATTTATCAGTACAAATTTTAGATTTAACAGTTAACAGACATATAAAAAATCATCTTGACAAACATGCCAATGTTTTAAGAAAACCTGTTGATAAAGAATTAGAATTTGCCTCATCAGTATATATTGTTTCATAGTGCTGATGTCTGAACAGTTGAAACTTCTGTACTCTTTATATACCTGTTAAAATGGCGTCACGGTTAGCAGAAGCAATGAAATCTCATTTATGGTATTAGACATGTGTAAATAAGCATAAGCTGTTTTTCCCAGTTGAAGAAAAATCCTAGAAGTAATAAATGTTACACTTAACATTTATAGAAACTAATATTCTATTGATTGACCACCTAGAAAGAACATGTGTTAATTTTAAAGGTATCTTTACTCCTGTTTAACCAATTTAAATTGAGTTTAATTGTTGGAGTCATGTGAACAGAAAGTTATTTGGATCCAATTTTTAAAATTTAGTTTATGAGCACTCATTTAATCCAACTTGGTATCAGGCTGACACAATGTATAACAGATATGCAGACACACGTAACAGAGGTGTGTACACATACAAAAACCAACAGGAAACAGATTTCGGCACCATTTATGTAAGGAGAGAGATGGAAGAGAAAAATGAAGGAAATAAAGAGATGAGGGTGGAGTAGGTGGAGGGTCCTCCTGGGGAGCAGAGAAGGGAGGGGTGCGGAGGAGGAGCCACAGCTGTGGGAAAAAGAGGCCAGGGGAATGGGAGGGGTTGAGTGGGTGGGGAGACCTGAAGGAGCAGAGGGGCAAGAGGGTGGAGCAGGGCTGGCTGAGGGGGAGAAGTTAAGATTTGCAAAAGAATGTAGGCCCCTTAAGCATTTTAAAAGGCTGGGAATCTGGAAGAACCAGCTATCTTGAGGGTTGGATTTAAAGGGATAGTTTTTTTCATATTTTTAAAAAATCTTGCAAATTAGAAAGCCTGCTTTGTCAGGTTGTTACCCAATTACTTCACCAAAATCACGACCTTTATAAATGTTCACAGCAGCACTATTGGCATTAGTCAAGAGGTAAAGTACCCCAAATGCGGTACATCGAGACAAGGGAGGAATATTCTGCCATGCAGGACAACGCCCTGCGACTGAGGGCACCGCTCAGTGGGAAAGCACTTGCTTAGCCCGTGCGAGGCCCTGGGTTAGGTCCCAGGACCATAAATAAATGAATACAGAAAATCAAAAAATAAAGCACACGAACTATTCTATATGCTGCAACATGAAAGGACCTTGAAAACAGAACACTGAGAGACAAGACCCCAAAGCACAAATAACGTATGATAGTGAGCCAAGGGGGAGAGAAAGTTCGGGTAGTCGGTGTAGTTGGAATTTAAGGAGGAAACTGGTCTTTTTTCTTTTAAAAGGACAGCGTGTCGCTGCTCCAGATAAACATATGCATATCAGCTTGACACCCCCCTGCCACCAAACACAGTTGCTACAGTCACCTGCTGCTGGTAAGGATGCTAGGATGCTCCTGGGCAGAGACCAGACCAGAGCTTCTGTGCCCATGCCCCTAGTATGGGGGAAGAGAGACGATAACTAATGGAAGGGGGAACTCTTTTTTTTTTTTTTATGAGAGAGAATCAATTTTATTGATTTTTCCATCTGATTTTTGTTTCCCTGACACTTAGTTGTGTACATGGTGCTGGGGTTTGAACCCGAGTCCTGGCACACGCCAGGCAAGCACTCTACCTGGGAGCCACCGCTCCAGCCCCAGGGGTGAAGGGATGGGATGGGAAGGGGAGGACTTTTAAGAGATTATAAAGAGATCGAATCACACCCGCTGCTTAGGCCCCTCACGCTGGCTTTCAGACCTCTTTCTCCCTTTCTGGGGGAAGTCTGCTCTGGTCCCTATGTTCCGCTTTTTATTATTTTCTTAAAATAAAATCTGTCGGGGCTGGAGCAGTGGCTTGGTGGTTACGGCACTTGCCTGGCATGTGCGAGTACGCAAGTTCAAACCCCAGCACCACCATGTACACAACGAAGTCTGAGTAATGAAGGTTACTTGAAAAACTAAATAAAAATTGCTTCTCTCTTTCCCACTCTCTCTCTCTCTCACTGTCCCCTCTTTCAAAAAATAAATGAATGAATAAAATCTGTCTTCCTTAAAAAAAAAAATCTGTCTGTCCTGGGCTGGAGAGGTGGCTCAGCGATTATAGTGCTTGGCTGACATGCACAAAAACACGGGTTCGAACCCCAGCACTGCATACACAGCAAAGTGTCAGAGCAACGAAAGCCATGTGAGAAAATCGATTATCTCTCTCTTAAAAAGAAGTAAATAAATAAAATAAAAATAAATAAATAAAATCTGTCTGCTACCCTTGCCTTGGGCCCCTAAGTTTCAACCTTTGCCTCCTGGGGACACGAATACGACTTCCACCAAACCAGCATCAGTTCCATTTATATCAAATGTCCAAAATAGGCAAATCCATAGAGAGAGAAAGCAGATTCACAATTTCCAGGCTGGGAGAGAGAGGAGTAGGGTGTGACTGGTTAATGGAGATGGTGGAGGCCGGGGGCGGGGTATCCTTTAGTTCCAAAGTATTTTCGTGCTTTGAATCAGACAGAGGTGATGGTTGCACAACATTGAGAAGATACTAAATGCCATTAGATTGTTCGTTTTTTTTCCCCAGTACTGGGGAATGAGCCCAAGGGTGCTTTATCACTGAGCTACATCCCCAGTTGTTTTTATTTTGAGATGGGTTCTCTCTGGGTTGCTTAGGACCTCAGTAAGTTGCTAAGGCTGGCCTCAAACTTACAATCCTCCTGTCCCAGCTTCTGAAGTCACTGGGATTACAGACGTGAGCCATCACTCATGGACAAATTGTTCACTTAAAATAATTAATATTAATTTTATGTGAATTTCACCTCCTGTATATACATACATCTTGGTTATGGCACTTGCCTGGCATGCTTGAGGACACGGGTTCAAACTCCAGCACCATGTACTAAATGAAGTATCAGAGCAGCAAAGGCCACATGAAAAACTAAATAAAATTTCTCTCTCTCCCTCCCTCTCTCTTAAAAAAAAATAAAAAGAAAGAGAAAGAAAGAAAAAAGTACAGTAGATTGCTACATTGGTGTCCACTGAGCTACATGGCCCAGTGTTTGTACTCTCAAGTCTGAACTTGGACTTGCACTGACAATGGGCTATTAGCAAGAGTGATGTAAGCAGAGGCTCGATGGCTTTGGTACAATGGGGCTTTTACTCTTGTAAACCAGCCACCATACTCTAAGGCAGTCCAGGCCATGCCCTGGAGAGATGAACCAGAGATACCCAGAGGAGTGGAAGTGCTTGCCCCAAGACCCAGGCTAGGGAGAGGTCTTCTTGGATGACAGTACTCAAGTCTGGGGGCTGTGAAAGACATCAGAGTCACCCCAATCACACTATGCAAATCAGAGAACCAAGTGTCAACAATAGACTGTGAGAAATAACAGAACATTTTCTGTTTTTGCTTTTGTTTATTGAGACATGGTCACTGTCTCTTACCTAGAGTGATCTCAGACTCAAACTCCTGGGCTTAAGGGAGCCTCCTGCTTCAGCCTCCCAAGTAGCCGAGACTACAGGCTCACACACCACAGTGCCTCGTTTGCTATTAATTGTTTTAAGCCCCTAACGTGGGGACACAGCAATAGATAACTGAGTCACAGTGCCTTGCCTGAGTGAAGCATCTCCCTAAGGTTCTCCTTAACGCGTTCAGGGCCTTACTAAGTTGCTGAGGCTGGCCTCAAACTTGCGCTCCTCCTTCTTCTCCCAAGTTGCTGGGATTCCAGGTGTGCACTGCTGCTCCTGGACCTGGGTTTTGTTTTTATTTTTTTGTTTTGTTTTTGCAGTGTTGGGGTTTGAGTCCAGGTTCCCACACATTCTACCACTGAGCTACCTCCTGGCCCTTGACTTTTTTTTTTTTTTTTTACATCAATAGCCCTGTAAAAGACAGGGGCGGTGGTGCACACCTGTAATCCCAGCAACTCAGTAGGCTGAGGCAGGAGGAACGCAAGTTCAAAGCCAACCTCAGCAATCAATTTAGCGAGGCCCTAAGCAACTTAGCGAGACCCTGTCTCAAAACAAAAAATAAAAACAGCTAGGGATGTTGCTCAGTGGTTGAATGCCCCTGGATTCAATCCCTCGAACAAAAAAAAAAGAAAGAAAAGAAAAAGAAAGAAAAGCGAAAAAGAAAGAATGAAAGAAGAATGTGAATAAATGTCCTTTAGTCCATGATCAGGGATCTAACATGATTTTTCAAAAAAGGAAGTTCATACCCTTTTATTGAGTGGATAGGGTCAGGGACCTGGCCAGGAACAGGCCTATGCATTTAGCCTGTGATCAAGGTTGTGTTTCAAACCAGTGAGGAAATATTCTACTAAAATTGAAAGGCTGAGGATTAGTATAGTAGCCTTCCACATCTTCAGGTTCCATAGTCACAGATTCAACCAATCACAGACAGGAAATATTTGTCTCCAAAAAGTTTCATTTTGGAGAAAAAGTGTGTGTGTTAGAGACTCACCAAACACAAAATCAGAAGGTAGATTCTAAACTTAGAAAAGCATCTGCATGGGGCTGGAGGTGGCTCAGCGGTTTCGGCGCTTGCCTGGCAAGCACGAGGACCCGGGTTCAAACCCCAGCACCACGTACACAACTGAGTGTTGGAGCAACTAAGGCCATGTGAAAAACTCAATAAAGCTGTTTCTCTCTTTCTCTCTCTCACTGTCCCTCTCTCTTAAGAAAAGAAAAGCATCTGCAGCACACAGGACAAACTTGACAATGTAAGGCTTCTGTGAATCAATAAGAGAAAAAATAGAAAACGGAAGAGCAGAGAGAGGCTGTGAACAGGCCGCGCACAGATGGAGAGAGGCGGCTGTTCTTCATTTCTATTTTTAACAAGAGGCGGCAGACACAGTGCCTTGGGGATACAGAAAGCGCAGCCGGAAACAGGCCTTGGGCAGGAAAGCCCAGGACCCTTTCTGCAGCCGGAGGACGGGGCACGGGAGCAGGGGTCGGGGTGCTGGGACTGAGAGGGGTGGCGCGGGGAGGCGGCGGGAGAAACAAGGCCATCCTTTGTCAAGGGCAAAGCCCCGGTGCCCTTCCGGGGGCTGGCGACTGCGCCTGCTCTCCAGGGAGGGCGCTGGAGCTTGCTGGCACCTCGGCGTCGCAAGGCTCCCGGCTGCCTGCCACCGGGGGGCGGTGCTGCCCAGGGGACGCCAGCTCCCGGCGCCCCACAAAGGCCCCTTTCTCCTCCATCTGGAGCAGAGTCGCAGCCCTGGCCAAGGCCGCTGCAGAGCAGCGCCTCTGAGTCACCCTGGACGCAGGCTCTGGACGCAGGCTCTGCCCCTGAGGCTTGGCAGGCCACGCGGGGAATTCGGGGTCAGGCGTGTGGCCGAGATTGCTGGCTCGCAGCACCGGCCAATGGCAGGAGTGAGCCAGCCTGAAGAGCACTCCGATTTACTCCCTGCATCTTCGTGTGGCAGGTATCTTAGGTGGCCCTACCAAGCTAGGTCCTGGGCCAGGCGCTGGGTGGGTGAAGGGACACCCCAAACGCCAGTTTCGAGTGAAGTCCCAAAGCCCAGGTCTCATGAGTTCAGAATATGTCATCTCAGGACCTGGGGCCGGGCTTGCCAGGGCAGGTCCCCAGATCACTGTCTCCCTGTCATATCTCAGGTTCGGCTGCCTATTTGGAGTGCCTCACCCTGGCTGGAGTTCCTGGTGATGGAGTCCATCCCCCCTCTCTGAGGAGCTCCTACCAGGTGCCCTTCATCCCCCACTCTCCTGGGCACCCTGCTCATGTGGGCCCAGGGTCTGGGTTCCTATCCCAGCCTGCACTGGCCACCTCTTCCCATGCCCACCCAAGCCCATCCAGTCTCCTCTCAGCTTCTGCCTTAAGGTATCTAGGGATGGCATTTCTTTTTCTCTCTAAAATTGTCACTTTTTTTTTTAATCCCCTGGTACTGGGGATTGAACTTAGCAGTGCTCTACCACTTAGCTACATCCCCAAGTCCGTTTTACTTTTTATTTTTGAGACAAGATTTCGCTAATTTACTGAGCTGACCTCAAACTTGTGATCCTCCTGCCTTCTGAGTCACCAGGATTACAGCTGCTGCGTGTTCAGGTTGAGGGCAGGCAGGGCCAGTCGCCCTGATCAGTTGTTAATGATTCGGAAAGCAGAAGTAGCAATATTCAGACAAGCCAAGGAAGGCAGGCTCAGGATGCATCGCTGAATTTGCATGGATGAGTGGGAATTTGCCAGACTGGGTGAGGGGGCAGCAAAGGCATGGAGGTGCAAAGCAGTTTCCAGGAATTTTAGGGGAAACTGATGTAGTCAAGGCCCTGCCAGTGCGGTTATAGGGCTGGTTTTGCTTGTCCGCTGTGTGAAAGAGAATGTACCAGAGACACCAAGGCAAGAGTCAGGAAGAACAGAAGACTATGAGAGCAAAAATACTTTACCTATGCTACATAGGAGTATTATTTATAACCAGCACATGATATTCAGAGTGCTGTCGTTTATTCAATGATAATAATCATGTATACAAAAACTCTCAGTGCTAAACAGCCACAACACCTCTTTCTGGACCCCTTTGTCTCTACCCTTCCTTGTTCAGCCACTGCTTTCCTGACTTGGTCTTTGCAAACAAGCCTCATTATTTGAGTCATGTCTGCGAATCTTCTGTACTTTTAGCTCCCCAGGAGTAGAGTAGTAGTACAGTGTAGTCTAGTAGTAGTAGTAGCATTTTGCAGTGATGGGGATGGAACCCAGCATGTGGTGTATGCTAGGCAAGCACTTTACTGCTGAGCTATACCTGCTCCCAACACTAATTACTTAAAATTATAAAATCTTGACTCCTTTTAAAAACATGAATTTACTTTTAAAGATTTGGGAGGGCTGGACGTGGCAGAGGACTGTAATCCTAGCTACTCTGGAGGCTGAGGCAGGAGGAGCACAAGTTTGAGGCCAACCTGGGCATCTTAGAGAGACTCTCTCTCAAAATAAAAAAATCAAAAGGGCTAAGGATGCCAGATGTGGCACGCGCCTATAATCCCAGCAATTTGGGAGGCTGAGGATTGCAACTTCAAAGCCGGCCTCAGCAATTTAGCAAGGCCCTAAGCAACTTAGTGAGACCCTGTCTCAAAATAAAAAATAAAAGATGCGGGGGATGTGGTTCAGTGGTTAAGCACCCTGGATTCAATACCCGGTACCAAAAAAAGGATACAGCTAGGTGGTAGAGCGCCTCTTGGTTCAATCCCCAGTACACAGTAAAAGAAAGACAGAGAGACTGGGAGGAGTCAGAAGGGCTGGCTGCGTGGAGGAAGGTGGGCGAGAGGGGCCAGTGCAGAGGATCTCAGCTCTGAAAAGGCTGCAGAGACTGGGCAGGGCTCAGGACAGCAGACATTTAAAGGGGTCTAGCCTGCTGGACCCAGCTTGCATTTTAAGGTGCAAAGTGAACAAGGGTGGGTGCCGTTAGATTATATCTAACACTGGGAAAATGAATACAAATTTTGGAGTGCATGTGTTTTTCTCTGGGGAAAGAGTATCAAAGGGTTGTCTCTATGGGGTTAAAATTAGGCTCTCCTAAAAAATGATATTATGGCATTTGCAGCCAAATGGACAGAGACAGAAAAAATTATGCTAAGTGAAACATCCCAAACTCAGAGACTCAAGGGCCGAATGTGTTCTCTCATTTGTGGAAGCTAGAATACAATTGGAAACAGTATGATAGATGGCTAAGCTAATAATAACCTCAACATGTATGAAGTTTTACACGAGCATCGGGAACCTTGCCTAGGATGCTGGGGTACGAAGGGAGGGTGGCAGGGAGGTGGGGAGGGAATAGGAAGGATATCGAGGCTGGAGGGAGTGAGTATGGGGGAATCAACCCACTGGGGAACCTTCGACTTCCATGAGAAGTCCAGTTAGCACGAGGGTTAAGTAGGGGGAAACATGGAACCATGGGGTTAAGTAGGGGGAAAACCATGGAATGGCATCAGCCTTGGCTTGCTCTGTCATTATACATTTGTTCTTGATTGTATGACAATGATTCCCTCCTAAATGTAAGACTTACTTTAACAAGTAAAAATTTAATAAAAAAAAAAAGGCTCTCCAGGGCTAGGGATGTGGCTCAGTGGCAGAGCACTTAATTGCCTGGCACATACAAACCCTAGGTTCAATCTCCAGCACTGCAAAAAACAAACAAACAAATTAGTAGGAAGGTGTGCCCCAACAAGGTCTTGAAGCCACCAGGAGGCAGTGGGGCCATCTTCTCAGTAGCCAGTTCCCCAGTGGAAGGAAACCCTCTGCTTCCAACTCCTGGTCTTCAGACCGACCTTCTCCCCAGCAGCCGTGGGCCTGTGTGCACAGCTGCAGCCTTGGTGGCCAAGCCCTTGAAGGACCAGGAAGCACTGTGGCTGCCCTTCAGCTCGGGCATTGCTCTACCCAAGAGCGGGCACCACAGCCATCTAGGAGCCCTGAGTGGCAGGGACCGCATAAGTAGGCCACCAAGTCTGGCAGCCGGAAAGGGAAGCAGGCCCTGGCCCAGGCAGCTTCCCAGCTTCCTCCTTGGTTTCTGATGCTTCCTGCTGTGGTCGCCCTCCTTTCGAGGGTGTCATGTGGTGTAGGGACTGCTGGAGCAGTAGTTCTAGCAATAGGATTGAAACAAAACAGCAGCTCTGTTTCCCCTCCAGGCTCTGCAGCTAACTTTTGCTGTGTCTAGGTCAAATTGATTGATTTCAGTAACCAGAAGGATTTCACGCCAAATTGGTGGTTCTCAGCTGGGGACCTACTTCTGTGTGGTCTGGGTTGTGGTTCAGACTCAGAATCTCCAAGGCAAGGGACTGTCAGGTATGTCTTCAGAAGTTGCAAGTTTTTGCGATGGTCATCACTGGTCTTAGCTCACCTTGGGGTCCCTTGTCACCCTTCCATTCTCTGGTGAGGGCCAGGCAGCAGCATACTCACTGTGAGCTGGCAGGGGTAGAGGCTGTGAGTTTGAGGTGGGGCAGGGACAGAATCCCAGTACTGTACTAAGAAATTTCAGTCTATAAAGAAAAAGAACACAAAACTGTGCTATGTGCCAGGCCTGATTCCAGTTTGAAAAATATTAAGACCTCCTAGGGCAAGTGCTCAATTGCTGCTTGGTGAATGAATGAATGAAAGAATGAACATACGATGAGTGAATGAAAGAATGACTAGTGCTGGGTCAGAGGGAGGAATCCAGGGTAGAGCAGCCACTGCCAGGCAGACTGAGAATCAAAACCCAAAAGGGGATTTTGTGCCCCAATCTGCCCGTATGCGAGGGGCCCCTAAATAGTATCCTCAGCCCATCTCAGGGAGTTGATCCAATACTTGTTCTAGCTTAAGCCTCTACCCACCCTGAGCTGCAATCTCCAGCCCTGGCAGGCTTGCTGTGGAAGGAGGCTCCTCTGGGCTCCAGGGCTTGTGTCTTTGGGACTGGAAGCCAAATTGGTTTCCATCCACTTCTCTCCTCCCTTCCCATTCTCCTGGGATCATCACAGGAGGTCCAGAGCAGGGTGTGGCAGCTCTTAAGGCCTGCAACGTTTGTTTGTGGGGGCGGGGAGGCAATAAACAGAACAACTGGTTAACACTTGATTAAAATAAAAATCTGATTTTTGCCTCAACTTTGTATGGATGATGAGATAATCATAAACACCCAGCCAAGGCTGATGTTGCTGTGGAGATATTATCTTTTAGACAAATTAATAACAGCTCCCTCCCATGCTTAGACTAGGCCCCATTCTGAGTGCTTTTGGGTCACTACTGTTTCTACCACCCTTTACTCCTGACATGATATATGTAACATCCCACTGACCTTTTAAATACATGTAAATTCCACTTTGTAATTTCATCACATCACTGATTTTTTTTTGAAAGGGACAGAGAAAGAATCAATTTTATTTAGTTTTTCATGTGATTTTTGTTGTGTACATGGTACTGAGGTTTGAACCTGCGTCCTCATGCATACCAGGCAAGTGCCTTAACCGCTAAGCCTCTGCTCCAGCCCCAATACTACTTGTAAAATCAGAAAAAAGGATAATGATACTGGTGTAAATTCAGGCGGAGATGTTTATTGGGATTTGTTGCTCTCGGGCCAATTTCACCTGCGCCGCCATGATGAGGGCGGGCATGGGAAGCAGCAGCAGGCCAGAATGGCAGGCAGGGAAAATGCCGTTGGACCTTTTCCGGGCAGCTGGTTTTGCCGGCTAACTGGAAGTTCGTGATGGGGTTGGTCCTTCAGAGACTGGCTGGTGGGCCCATCAATCCTTTGGAGCTTGTCCGCCAGCATCCCAATTGGCTGTTATTTTCTCGGGCAAGTTGCCCTTTGCCCTGCCC